>PVKP010017239.1:0-16073 GCA_004027715.1 Plecturocebus donacophilus
TATGCAGCCATCAAAAACGATGAGTTTGTGCCCTTTGTAGGGACATGGATGAACCTGGAAACCATCATTCTCAGCAAACTGACACAAGAACACAAAATCAAACACCGCATGTTCTCACTCATAGGCGGGTGTTGAACAATGAGAACACATGGACACAGGGAGGGGAGCACTATACGCTGGGGTCTGTTGGGGGAAAATAGGGGAGGGACAGTGGGTGGGGAGGGACAGTAGTGGGTAGGGAGTTGCGGGGAGATAGCATGGGGAGAAATACCAGATATAGGTGAAGGGGAGGAAGGCAACAAATTACACTGCCACGTGTGTACCTATGCAACAATATTGTATGTTCTTCACATGTACCCCAAAACCTAAAATGCAATAAAAAAAAATTTCTGTTGTTATTTTTAATTGAAAAATAAGAATTTTATATACTGATGGGGTATTATGTCAACATGTTGATATATGTATACATGTGTAGTGATTGTACCAAGGGAATTAACACGTTCATTACTTCACATACTTATGTATTTTGTTGTAGTGAGAACATTTAAATGTCATATATATATATTTAGATACGGTCTCACTCTGTTGCCCAGGCTGGAGTGCAGTGACATGATCATAGCTCATAGCTCACTGCAGCCTTGAACTCCTGGGATCAAGCGGTTCTCTTGCTCCACCCTCCTGAATAGCTGGGACTACAGGGGCATGCGACAACACCGGGCTCATTTATACATATATATACATTTTTTGTAGAGATGGGGTTTTGCCATGTTGCTAACTCCAGAGCACAAGCCCTCCTCCCACCCCAGCCTCCCAAAGTGGTGGGATTACAGGCATGAGCCACTGCGCCTGGACAAAATCTATTTTTTAAAATAATTTCAAATTTTTAACTATTGGCACCTTGCTGGGCAATAGATCTTGAAAAGTCATCCCTCCTATTTAACTGGAACTTCATATTCTTTGGTGCATGTAATGCTTAGCTATTATTTCTTGAGACAGAGTTTCACTCCGTCACCCAGACTGGAGTACAGTGGTGTGGTCTCAATTCACTGCATCCTCTGCCTCGCAGGTTCAAGTGGCTCTCCTGCCTCAGCCTCCTGAATAGCTAGGATTACAGGTACATGCCACCACACTTGGCTAATTTTTGTATTTTTAGTAGAGAAGGGGTTTCACCATGTTGGCCAGGCAGGTCTTGAACTCCTGACCTCAAGTAATCTGCCCACCTCAGCCTCCCAAGGTGCTGGGATTACAGGTGTGAGCTGTCTCGCCTAGCTGTAATGCTTAATTCTTGACAGCCTCAAAGATTATCATGGCAGCCAGCTTGGCAGTCAGGTTGAATTTATTTAAGTGTTGATGTAGATCCCTATAGAGAGGATGCTGTTGATGGCTCACCCAGGTCCCATTTCCTGGTTTATTCCCTGGAACTATTTCCATGAGAAATAAAATCAAATTTTATTAATACCAAGAATGTATTTCTTTGCCCATTGTTCTGTAGGGACTCATCCCCCAGCTGTTGTGAATTAGTTGCTATCACTCACAGCCGTCTGATATGTCAACCTGAAATAATCAAAAGCATCAGATTCCAGTTTTAAAGAGCTTATTCATGAGAAAAGCCAGGAATAGCCATTCTGGGATGCACAAACTCTAGAGAAACGGAGTCAATGCTCTGAAGTTAAAAGCTAAGTTCTTGCTTGTATGTAGGAAGACAAAGTGATCCTCCTGCCTTCACCTCCCAAAGTACTGGGATTACCACAAGATGGCACTATAAAATAAAGTTCCTTAATCTTACCACAAGATGGCACGATAAGATAAAGATTAAACCCTCTGAGCTAGGCGCGTGAGCTCACCTTGTGGTAAGATTAAAGAACAAGAAATCCAAAGTAGCTTCAAACGCTGGGCTTCACCTGAGGGTGAAGGGTGGGAGGAGGGAGAGGATCAGGAAGAATAACTAATGGACACTAGGCTTAATATCTGGGTGATGAAATACTCTGTACAACGAACCTCTGTGACATTTAAGTTCAAAGGTATGCATGCAGGTTTGTTACAAATAAGTAAAAAACCTATAAATCCTTTGTTAACCATATATAACAAACTTGTACGTGTCCCCCCTGAACTTAAAATACAAGTTAAAAAAGAAATAAAATGGGGTTAATCTTGTAAATACATGGACTCCTTTCTTTTTCTTTTCTTTTTTGAGACAGAGTCTCGTCTGTTGCCCAGGCTGGAGTGCAATGGCGTGATCTCAGCTCACTGCAACCTCCACCTCCCAGGTTCAAGGGATTCTTTTGCCTCAGCCTCCCCAGTGGCTGGGACCACAGGCGCCTGCCACCACGCCTGGCTAATTTTTGCGTTTTTAGTAGAGATGGGCTTTCACCATGTTGACCAGGATGGTCTGGAACTCCTGGACTCAAGTGATCCTCTGCCTTGGCCTCCCAAAGCGCTGGGATTACCGGTGTGAGCCACCGTGCCTGGCTTGACTTCTTTGTAAGAACATTTAGCTTTAAATTGATATGTTATACAGCATAAAGGTATTTTCTTTCTTTATATCCTTGTTCTACAAGCTGTTTTCTTTCTTTCTTTCGTTTTTTTTTTTGAGACTGAGTTTAGTCTTGTCGAACAGGCTGCAACCTCTGCCTCCTAGGTTCAAGTGATTCTCCTGCCTCAGCCTCCGGAGTAGCTGGGATTACAGATGCGTGCCACCACGCCTAGCCAATTTTTGTATTATTAGTAGAGACCAGGTTTCACTGTGTTGGCAAAGCTGGCCTTGAACTCCTGACCTCTGGTCATCTGCCCACCTTGGCCTCCCAAAATCCTGGGATTACAGGCGAAAGCCACCTCACCCAGCCTTTTCATATTTTTAAAAACTTTTTAAATGACTGGCAGAGATTTGTTTATACCAGCATTATCATAAACATGTGAGTAATTCGTTGCATTGCAACATTGTGACAGCTACCACAATGATGGGAAATTTTCAGCTCCATTATAACCTTATGGGATCACAACTGTGTACGTGGTTTGTGGTTGACCAAAACGTTGTTATGTGGTGCATGACTGCACATGTGCCTGATATATAAAGAGTACCAGCTGGGCGCGGTGGCTCAGGCCTGTAATCCCAGCACTTTGGGAGGCCGAGGTGGGTGGATCATGAGGTCAGGAGATCGAGAACATCCTGGTCAACATAGTGAAACCTCGTCTTTACTAAAAATGCAAAAATTAGCGGGGCATGGTGGCATGTGCCTGTAATCCCAGCTATTCGAGAGGCAGGAGAATCGCTTGAACCAGGGAGTCGGAGGTTACAGTGAGCCGAGATGGTGCCACCGCACTCCAGCCTGGAGACAGAGTGAGACCCTGTCTCAAAAAAAAAAAAAAAAGAAAGAAAGAATACTGGGAAACTAGCGACCATGGTTGTTTCAGGGAAAGAAAATTTAGGAACAGAGTTTAGAGTGAGGCTCCCATTTAAACTTTTCCTATAAGTATTATGTATACTACATAATACATAATTTAAAAAAGTCAGATCTATTTCTTAAACAGATTCACACATCTTATGTTTAGTGAGAAAGGCAAGCTGTAGAAGAAACAAAAATACATTATCTTATTTTTAGAATAAATAAAGTTGACCCTTGAACAACAAAGGTTTGAACTGTGGCTATCACCTTATAGGCAGATTTTTTTCTGCCTCTGTCCTCCCTGGGACAGCAAGACCAATTCCTCCCCTCCCTCAGCCTACTCAGGGTGAAGTTGACGATGAAGACCTTTATGATCTTTATGGTCACTTCCACATAAAGAAGAGTAAATATATTTTCTCTTCTTCATGATTTTCTTAGCACTGTCTTTTCTCTGAGGTTAGTTTATTTTAAGAATATGGCATATAATACATATATATGCAAAGGAAGTGTTAACCAACTTTATGTTATTGGTAAGGCTTCCGGTTAACAGTAGTCTGAGTAGCTAAGTTTTTGGGGAGTCAAAAGTTAGAAGTGAATTTTCCACTGCACAGGGTGGCGCCTCAACCCCTGTTGCCTAAGGAGCAGCCATATATAAAAACACAAAACATTCTTAATATGGGTATATTTTTGTAAGGGATTGCATTAAGCCCATGGATAAAGGTGGAAGGGGTTGGAGAGAAAAGAAGGAGAAAGGGGTGAGTTAAATACTGAGCATCCCTAAAGAGCCCTGGGGGAGGTGGGATGTCCCCTCTCCACCCTCCAAACCCAAGTCCCGTCATCCTGCCCTCCGAGTGCAAGCTCCGCTCCCATTCCCATTCCAAGCACCCGCCCCATCTCTGCCCTTCTGGCGCACACCCCGCCCCTACCAGCACCACCCTCCAAACCAAGGCCCCTCCCACTCCGCCATTGGGGTGCAAGCCCCGCCCATCTGCCCTCTGAGTGGCACCGTCTCCAAAAAAAGACAAAAACAACAAAAAGGAGAGTTTTAAACTTTTTTTATTTTTTATGTTTCAGAGTTTTACTTCTGCTGTGGGCATCAAGTTTTTTACTGTGAGATGAGGGTATCTTAAGGAAAGCTACTTCTCACTTATTTCACAAATACTATTATCAACGAAAATAAGACTATTATTATTAAAAGCAAGCCACGCCCCCACCCCGCCCCGAGCACGGGCCCCTTCTGCCCCTGGGACCTACGCCCCACCCCTATCCTCGTCCCTCGGGCATAGGCTCCGCCCCCAGCACCACCCTCCCTGCCCAGTGGGACCCCACTCCAGAGCCTAACTTCATCCTCCGGGTAAGAATATTAGAATTTCCTCTTGGAGGCTAAATAAAGAAGAGGTTAGTTTTTCTGCCGCCGCCAGCGGCTCCTCTGGCCAGAACAGCTGGAGTCATAGCTACTTCCGCTTCCGGCGGCCCCCGAGACCGGAAGCGGAAGTGCGCGGGGCAGTGGGTGTTTGCGGCTGAGCTGTGCTGCGCGGCGCGGCGAGGTGGGAGTGTCTCCGGCTGGTCTGCAGGTGTGGCCCGGCCCCTAGGGAGGGCGGGGAGGGCTGTGCTGGCGCCGGGAGGGGCTGGAGGGCCTAGAACAGCTCTGCGGGTCTGAGGTGCTTCTTCCTTGCGGTCACCCGGGGGCGGCGTGAGGCCCACCCTGCCAGCGCCTCGCATCTGGGCGCCCACTCCCCTGTCTCTTGTTGTCAGCTATCCCCTGTCCGGGCAGACAGAGTTGTCGTCCTGTCAAAAGGGAAATCTCAAACAGTCCTGATCCCACAGCTCAGGAATGTGGTGGTACCGGCGCCAGCCGTCGTCACCTGTCCTTCCCAATTTTTAGGGAAAGGGCATGAAGAGGGCCCTACCTTCCCTCTAGTATGCAAGATAACTGCGAGTTAGTAATTCACGTTTTACATGATATGATACTTAATATAATCTAGCTTTGAAACTGGAAAGTGACGTCTGGGTCCCATTTGCAAACTGGTTTAATTGATTGGCCAAATTTATTTAAAAAATTGAATGCATCCTCCATTAAGGAATGAATTAGATGAAGAGAGATTTTTTTTTTTTTTTTGGAGACTGACAATTTGAAGTCTTTTAGCTTAATATGTTAGCTTGGCTTTGCATCTCTTCCTTTTCCTTAACTTTATCTTTCTTCTTTTCTTTCTCATAAGAGAGCTTTTGGCCGGGCGTGGTGGCTCACACTTGTAATCCCAGCACTTTGGGAGGCTGAGCTGGGAGGATCATTTGAGTTCAGGAGTTCAAGACCAGCCTGGCCAACATGGTGAAACCTTGTCTCTACTAAAAATACAAGAATTAGCCAGGCATAGAGGTGGGCACCTGTAATCCCAGCTACTTGAGAGGCTGAGGCAAGAGAATCGCTTGAACCCTGGAGGCAGAGGTTGCAGTGAGCCAAGGTTGTGCCACTGCACTCCAGCCTGGGTGACAGAACAAGACTCCATCTCAAAACAAAACAACAACAACAAAAAAGAGAGTTAAATTTTTTTTTTTCTTTATTTTTTTATGTTTGAGACCTTTTAATTTTTGACTTTTACTTCTGCTGTGGGCATCAAGTTTTTCACTGGTAAAAAACTTGATAAGGTGAGGGTATCTTAATCAAAGCTGTTTCTCAGTTATTTCACAAATATTATTATCAAGGAAAAGTAAGACTATCATTCAGATCTTTTCAAGTTGACTCCAGGCCTTCCCCCAAGCATGTGAATCACAGAACTTCAAAACGTATGGGACTTCAGGGAAAAGATGGTAGAAACTTTGTTAGTACTGGAAATTCAAATTGAGTTGGACATAAGTGGGATGTCTTTTTAAATAATGGGGTAAAAAAAAGCTCATGTCTACTGAGAAATGAGGAAAAAATTAACTCCAGAGGAAAATCATGCATCAGATTTCAGTTTTATAAGTGAAGTGTTTGTTTCCAAAAAGAATATATACCCTTGCCTTGCCTTTTTAGAAACAATATTGTTCCTTAAAGATACCTGAAACTTGTGATTATGGCTTGTGAAAGACAGGCATTTTAAGTTATTCTTATATTTGATTTTTGTGGTGTCATATTCTTTTTTTTTTTTTTGAGACAGAGAATTTTGCTTGTGTTGCCCAGGCTGGAGTGCAGTGGCAGGATTTAGGGTCACTGCAACCTCCACTTTCCAGTTTCAAGCGATTCTCCTGCCTCAGCCTCCCGAGTAGCTGAGATTACAGGTGCCCACCACTACACCTGGCTAATTTTTGTATTTTTAGTAGAGATGGGGTTTCACCATGTTGGCGGGGCTGGTCTCGAATTCCTGACCTTGTGATCTGCTTGCCTCGGCCTCCCAGAGTGCTGGGATCACAAGCATGAGCCACTGCACCTGGCCCCCCGCCCCCTCTTTTTTTTGAGAGAGTCTCATTCTGTCACCCAGGCTGGAGTGCAGTGGCACAGTCTTGGCTCACTGCAGCCTCCGCCTCCCAGGTTCAAGCAATTCTCGTAACTCAGCCTCTTGAGTAGCTGGGATTACAGGCGTACACCACTAAGCCCAGCTAATTTTTGTATTTTTAGTAGAGATGGGGTTTCACCATGTTGGCCAGGTTGGTCTCAAACTCCTGACCTCAAATGATCCACCTGCCTTGGCCTCCCAAAGTGCTGGGATTACAGATGTGAGCCACTGCACCCGGCCTCATGTTGTCTTTTTTGTGTGCATGGGTACGTCCCTTCTTAGGCTAGCTCTACTGAATCATTCTTGAGGAGTGTTGATTGTTTGGCATATTTTCACTGGGGTGCCCTCCATGAATTGGACCCTGTACATGGGGAAACTGTGCGACTGAAATAGTTATAGTGCTTGTCCCTATGGAGGTTTTATTCTAGCTAAGAAGATTGTAAATTAATAGTGCCAATGTCAATACGAGAACATGGAACAGGAGAACTTGGGGAGGGGGTCAGGGAACACATCAGAAAAGGAACAAATGTTTGAGCCTTCAAGGTGAGTTGTATGTAGCTAAACAAGGAGTCTGGCTGTGGAGTGGGGTAGTGGAGGAAACTTGAGAGAACATTCCAGATGTATAGTCCTTCCAGCCCTACAAAGCCTGTTGTGTTCCAGGAGCTGAGAACAGGCAGAGAAAGCTAAAGCAGAGAAAATAAAGTAGTGAGTGGATGAGCCACGTGAGAGAGGGAGATGGGTCCCTTAAGATCATGGTGAGCATTGGACTATTGTCTTTTTTTTTTTTTTAAGACAGAGTCTTGCCTGTCACCCAGGCTGGAGTGCAGTGGTGGGATGTGGGCTCACTGCAGCCTCCACCTCCTGGGTTCAAGCGACTCTCTTGCCTCAGCCTCCTGAGTAGCTGGGATTACAGACGCCTGCCACCATGCCCAGTTTCACCATATTGGCCGGGCTGGTCTTGAACTCCTGACCTCAAGTGATCTGCCTGCCTGCCTCAACCTTCCAAAGTGCTGGGATTACAGGCGTGAGCCACTGTGCCAACCTGGACCTTATTCATTTTTTTTTTTTTTTGAGATGGAGTTTCAATCTTGTAGCCCAGGCTGGAGTGCAGTGGCGTGATCTCGGCTCATCACAACCTCTGCCTCGCAGGTTCAAGCAGTTCTCCCGCTCCAGCCTTATGAGTAGCTGTGATTACAGGTGTGCCACCATACCTGGCTAATGTTTTGTATTTTTAGTAGAGTTGGGGTTTCACCATATTGGCCAGGCTGGTCTTGAACTCCTGACCTCAAGTGATCCACCTGCTTTGGCCTTCCAAAGTGCTGGGATTACAGGTGTGAGCCACCACTCCTGGCCACGTGGGCCTCATTCTAAGGCCATGGGGAAGCCACTGGAGTTTTAAGTAGGGGAGTGACATGATTATGTTTGTGATGTAAACAAAACACCAACTCCTGGATTGAGCGTGGAGTTTAGGATGGACAAGGATGAATGCCGAATCAATAGGGGAGGTTGGAGAAGTTCAGGACCTGGATGATGGTAGCTGGAGCTTGATGATTGTGGAACTGGAAAAGTTGGAATGTTTGAGATGCCTGTAGAAGGTAGAATTGAGAGAATTCAATGATTGATGTATTCTCTTTACCACATAAGCAAGGTCTGCAAACTGTGACCAGTGGGCCAAATCTGGTCTGATGCTGGCTTATATCAATAAAGTTTTATTGGAACACATTTGTTCATGTGGCTGTTTTTGCCCTATGACCATATGACTCACAAATTCCAAGACATTTATTACTTAGTCCTTTGCAGAAAAAGTTTACCAACCCCTAATATGTGAAGTATTTAGTATTCATTACGCACTGTGCTAGTGACTGGATGTGGAGTTCTGAAAAAAGTAGATACAGGTCTATACTTAAAAAGTTTCTATCAGGCTGGGCATGGTGGCTCAGGAGTGTAATCCCAGCACTTTGGGAGGCCTAGGCAGGAGATCACCTGAAGTCAGGAGTTCGAGACCAACCTGGCCAAAATAGTGAAACCCATCTCTACTAAAAATACAAACATTAGCTGGGTGTGGTGATGCATGCCTGTAATCCCAGCTGCTCAGAAGACTGAGGCAGGAGAATCACTTGAACCTGGGAGGCAGAGGCTGCAGTACACTGAGATTGCGCCACTGCACTCCAGCCTAAGCAACAGAGTGGGACTCAAAAAAACCAAAAAAACAAACAACAACAACAAAAAAACAAGTTTACATCATAGTTGGTGGAGACAGAGAGACAAAAATCATTTAAGAAATAAATATCAGGCCAGACCCGGTGGCTCACGCCTGTAATCCCAGCACTTTGGGAGGCCGAGGCGGGCAGATCACCTGAGATTGGGAGTTTGAGACCAGCCTGGCTAACATGGCAAAACCCCGTCTCTACTAAAAATACAAAAGTTAGCTGGGCATGTTGGCATATGTCTGTAATCCAAGATACTCCGGAGGCTGAGGCAGGAGAATCGCTTGAACTGGGGAAGCAGACGTTTCAGTGAACCAAGATCATTCCATTGCACTCCAGCCTGGGCAACAAGAGCAGAACTCCATCTCAAAAAAAAAAAAAAAAAAAAAAGAAATATCAAATGATATCTTCATATTGGCAGTAGAGGAAAAGTAGAGGATCTTAGAGGTACTTTGAGGGGAGCTAGGAGGAAAAATGATCCTTTGATGACACAGGAAGAGCCAGTCGAAGTCACCAGGGGCTGTTGTTTCAAAGGTGGCTCAGGGCCCAACATGTTACTTAGGGAGATAAATGTCCTGTAAGGGTTTTTAGTGTGGCCACTCTGCTGGAGAACCCCCAAAATACTCTGCTTCTGTCCTCACCCTTTCTTTGACCTAAATATCTCTTCTGTTGCAGGGAGGACACCTACCGAGACCTCAAACCCTGGCTCCAGTGCCATGGTGAGGAAGCTGGGGGGCTCCGATGGCTGAAGGGGTGGATGAGTAGGATAACTGTGTCCTCTGGGCCTTGTCTCCTCTCTTCCCACTTCCCTCCCCAGCTGAGGAAGAAAGGAGGGGTGGAGTGAGGCGTATCCTCATCCCTGCCCTAGGGGACCTAGGGATGTCCTTCTGTGCCTGACTTCTAGAGGGATACCGGCATGGAAGAAGAGTCCCACAGCAGACCCCAGGGCTCTGAGCGGAGCTTTCCAAAGCCAGCCTTGCCATCCCTGGTGAGACTGGTTGAAAACACGTAATTTATATTTACGTGGCCATGTAAATATAAATTAACCTTGAATTAATTAAGATTCAATACATTTAGCTGGGCATGGTTGTGTCTGCCTGGAATTGCAGCTACTTGGGAGGCTGGGGTGGGATGATATCTTGAGACCAGGAGATTGAGGCTGCATCGAGCTAGGATTGTGACCTTGTACTGCAGACTGGGCTACAGAGTAAAACCTTGTCTCTAAAAAAAAAAAAAAAAATTAAAAAATTAAAGTGCTCAGTTTCTCAGTCTCCCAGCCACATTGTTCAACAGCCACATGTGCTGGTAACCCCTTTCTGGAAAGTGCAGGCATGGAACATTCCTATCATCACAGAGTGCTGTCTATTGGACAGTGCTGCTCTAAAGAATTCTGTAATTAAAAGGCCATAAAGATTGTGGTGGCTCATGCCTGTAATCCCAGCACTTTGGGGAGCCAAGGAGGGCAGATCACTTGAGGCCAGGAGTTCAAGACCAGCCTGGCCAATGTGGTAAAACCCTGTCTCTACTAAAAATACAAAAATTAGCCGGGTATGGTGGCAGGTGCCTGTAGTCCCAGCTACCAGAGAGGCCGAGGCAGGAGAATCTCTTGAACCCAGGAAGGGAAGGTTGTAGTGAGCCGAGATCACACCACTGCACTCCAGCCTGGGTGACAGAGCAAGACTCCGTCTCGGGGAAAAAAAAAAAGTTCTCAGATGCAATGATGCAATGGAAGTCCTATTTTCACAGATATAAAAGATTATTAAAGATGTAAGTCTTGGGGGATCCAGGGACTTCACAGAAATTAAGCGGTCAAGCCCAAATTTGTGATATTGTGCCAATTTGTGATAAGGAGTTTAGGAAAAACTCTTTGAGCTGGGAAGGACAGGCCCTGCCATCACAGGTCAGTGGAGATACAAAGAGAGCCAAAACGTACACTTTAGGATTTGTCCAAGTGTTAAAAGAACATAAAAATTTCAGCCTGGTGGCCCATGTGATCTGTGTCACAACTACTCAGTTCTACCATTGTGGTCCATTGTGGCCTAAAAATAGTCACAGCCATAGCTGCATTGTAAATAAATGGACGTGGCTGTCACCAAGGAAACATTATTTACAAAAAGAGGTGGTGGGCTGGATTTTCCATGCCTGCCATGTCTGAACAACTTCTCTTCCCCAGTGATAACCAGTCGTTCTGCTCAGTGGTGGGGGTGGTCTTTGCTGAGCTGGAACATGTGTGCTGTTTTAGGAATCAGTCACCTTTGAGGATGTGGCCGTGGAGTTCATCCAGGAGTGGGCGTTGCTGGACAGTGCGCGGAGGAACCTGTGCAGATACGGGATGCTGGACAAGTGCGGGAGCCTGGCCTCCAGGGGTAAGGCTGGCGTCACATGGCTCCTTCCCGTACGCAGGCACTAAGTGCTTCTTCATCACCTGCCATGTGAGCAAGACGGACGTGGCTTAGGCTTTGTAACAGTATGACAAAGCTTCATCCATTGCACTCACTTCTTTCTCTCCCTCTGCTCCAAGGGGCTGAGGCTCTCTCTCCTCGGAAGCCTGGGACCAAGTTCAAGGAAACCCAAATAGGGCCTTTCTCAGCCCCTTAGAGCAGAGGGGAGGGTATTTGTGGGTTGAGTCCTGAGTTCATTAGCTGTTGGGCAAGATCCCTCTGCTCCTATCAGACTTGCTCAGCCCAGGGAATCTCAAGCCTGTGTTGAAGCCAAAGGAGAGCTGGAGTTGAACAGCAGGAGTTTGTTTTCCCTGTAAGTTCTCCCTCCCTCAGCACGTGTGTCTTTCTTCATGTATAGAAACTCCACTCTTGTCACCTTGGCTGGAGTTCAATGGTGCCATCTCGGCTCACTGCACCCTGTTCCTCCTGGGTTTAAGTGATTCTCCCGCCTCAGCCTCCCGAGTAGCTGGGATGACAGGCATGTGCCAGCATGCCCGGCTAATTTTGTATTTTTAGTAGAGACAAGGTTTCTCCATGTTGGTCAGGCTGGTCTCAAACTCCTGACCTCAGATGATCCATCTGCCTTTGCCTCCCACAGTGCTGGGACTGCAGGTGCAAGTAACCGCACCCGGCCTTGGAGTGAGGTTTCTTAAGTTCGTTTAGCTTCTCTTCTGTTTTCACTTTCTGTCCCTCCTCTCTTACTTTCCTTTGGTCTCAGAAAAAGATCTGTTCTCATTTCTCTTAAAAAAAAATTAGAGGGCTGGGCCTGGTGGCTCATGCATGTAATCCCAGCACTTTGGGAGGCTGAGGCTGGCACAACATCTGTCAGGAGTTTGAGACCAGCCTGGCCAACATGGCAAAATCCTGTCTCTACTAAAAATACAAAAGTTAGCCAGGCATGGTAGTGTGTGCCTGTAATCCCAGCTACTTGGGAGGCTGAGGCATGAGAACTGCTTGAACCTGGGAGGTGGAGGTTGCAGTGAGCCAAGATTGCACCATTGCAGTCCAGCCTAGGGGATAGAGTGAGACTCTGCCTCCAGAAAAAAACAAAACAAAGCAACAACCAAAAAATTAGAGGTATAAGTCACATACCATGAAATTCACCCTTTTAAAGTGTGCAGTTCAGTGGTTCACAACCTTGTGTAACCATCACTACCTACCTAATTCCAGAACATTTTAATTACTCCAAATAGAAACCCTGTCCCCATGAGCAGCTACTCCCCATTCCCTGCTCCCTCAGCCCCTGGCAGCCCCCACCTACTTTCTGTTTCTATGGTTTGTCCTATATAGACATTTGTATAGTGGAAATCGTATCATAAGTAGCCTTTGGTGTAATAGTTTTGTGTTGCAAATAAGTTACAGACTGGGTAGTTTATAAACAATAGAATTTTATTTGACTCCTGGTTCTGGGGGCTGGGAAGTCTAAGGTTGAGGGGCTGCATCTGGTTTGGGCCTTCTTGACGCATCATAATGTGGTGGAAGACATCACATTGCAAGAAAACAAGAGAGGGCCGGACTTGTTTTTACAGCAAGGCCACTCTTGAGATAACTCGCCTGCTTCTGAAATAACCACATGAATCCATCCACGAGGGCGGATTCCTCATAACCTCATCACATTTTTTTTTGAGATGGAGTCTCGCTTTGTCGCTAGGCTGGAGTACAATGGTGTGATCTAAGCTTACAGCAGTCTCCGCCTCCCAGGTTCAAGTGATTCTCCAGCTTCAGCCTCCTGAGTAGCTGGGACTATAGGTGCACACCACCATGCATGGCTAATTTTTTTGTATTTTAGTAGAGACGGGGTTTCACCATGTTGGCCAGGATGGTCTTGATCTCCTGGCCTCATAATCCCCCACCTCAGTGACCTCTTCACCTTTTAAAGGTCCCAGCTCTCAATACTGTTGTATGGGGAATTGCTTCCAATCCATGAACTTTGGAGGATGCTCTTAAACTATCTGTCTTCTTTCACTTAGCATCATGTTTTCCAGATCCATCCACGTTGTAGCATGAGTCAGAACTTCATTCCTTCTTAAGACTGAATAATATATATTGGATAGATAAGCTACATTTTGATTATTCATTCAGTTAATAGACAGTCGGATTGTTTCTACTTTTTAGCTATTATGAATAATGTTGCTGTGAACATTTGTGCACAATATTTCTTTTTGTTTTTTGAAGATAGGGTCTTGTCTTGTCATCCAGGCAGGAGTGCAGTGGTGCGATCATAGCTCACTGCAGCCTCAGCCTCTTGGGCTCAAGCGATCCTCCCACCTCAGCCTCTTGAGTAGCTGGGAACACAGGTGCATGCCATCATGTCTGGCTCATTTTTAATTATTTTTGTAGAGACCATTCTTCCTGTGTTGTCCAGGCTGGTCTTGAACTCCTGGTCTCAGGTGATCCTCCCACCTCAGCCTCCCAGAGTGATGGGATTACAGGCATGCGCCACTGTGCCTGGCTTTGTGTACAAGATTTATGTAGACACGTTTTTAATTCTCTTAGGTATACACTGAGGAGTGGAATTGCTGAGTCATATGGTAATGCTATGCTTAACTTCTTGAGGAATTATACCACTTTCCAAAACAGGTGTACCATTTTATGTTCCCACCAGTGGCAATGAGGATTCTGATTCTCTACATTCGCACCCATACTGTCATGCACTTAACCTTTAAGTGTAACCTTTTAAAAATGTAACCTTTCTTTAACTGTAACCTCTTCTTTAAATGTAACCTTTCTTTGTATGTTCTTCGTGTAGTTGTTTTGTACTCTTTTTTCTCATAACATCTGTTTTCTGGAAATAGTATCAGTCCTCACAGAATTCTTAGCTAGGAAATTACCTCTCATTTCCCCCTCATTCCTGTGACTCCAAAATCTACACATAGCCCCCGACACAGATGCTGTCTTCCCTTTCAGGATCTTCCCAAGTCTAGGGTCAATATTAAAAGGAAAAGCTGGACTGGGCGTGATGGCTCACGCCTGCAGTCTCACCGCTTTGGGAGACAAGGTGGGTGGATCACCTCAGGTCACGAGTTTGAGACCAGCCTGGCCAACATGGTGAAACCCTGTTTCTACTAAAAATACAAAAATTAGCTGGGCGTGGTGGTGTGCACCTGTAATCCCAGCTACTTGGGAGGCTGAGGCACAAGAATTGATTGAACCTGGGAGGTGGAGTTTGCAGTGAGCTGAGATTGCACCACTGTACTCCAGCCTGGGTGACAGATCAAGACTTCATCTCAAAAAAAAAAAAAAAAAAAAAAAAATTAGCTGAGCATGGTAGTGCATGCCTGTAATTGCAGTTACTTGAACCTGGGAGGTAGAGGTTGCATTGAGCCAAAATCTCACCACTGCATTCCAGCATGGGTGACAGAGTGAGACCCTGTCTCAAAAGTAAAATGAAAAGAAAATGCCTGTGTGTGTACACACATACATGAATATATATTTTCAATTTTATGCCACCGTTTCTTTTTGAAAGGAATTCATTTTTTTCTCAATTCATTTCAGATTGGAAATGTTAACTTGGAGATACATGTATTCAGTATTACAACTTGAATATTTACATTCAATATTAAAAGAAAAACCCTATGTGTGTATAGTGTGGCTACATATTCACATATGTGAATGTATATTTCCAATTTAATGTCACTATTTCTTTCTGATAGTTCATTTTTTCCTCTATTCATTTCAGCCTGGGAATCTCAACTTAAACCCAAAGAGTTGCCTTCTATTCGGGATATTTTGGAAGAAGCATCCTCCAGGGACATGCAAATGGTAAGATGTCCAAGGTTTTCCCTGGCTCCCAGCACAGGAGAAGTTGCAGGACACGTGAGGTGGAAATACAGGACCAGTGCCAGGGAGATGTTAGCAGCCTGGGTGTCTCTTGGAAGGGAGACAGTGTCTGAGGGGAGTGCCTGTGACTTCTGAATTTGGGCAAACTGTGGCTGGTACTCAAGATTTGTTTTTTTTGAGACAGAATCTTGCTCTGTCACCCAGGCTGGAATGCAGTGGCACGATCTCGGCTTATTGTAGCCTCCATGTCTTGGGTTCAAATGATTCTCCTGCCTCAGCCTCCTGAGTACCTGGGACTACAGGTGTGCACCACCATGCCTGGCTCATTTTTGTATTTTTTGGTAGAGACAGGGTTTCACTGTGTTGGCCAGGCTGGTCTCAAACTCCTGGCCTCAAGTGATCCACCTGCTTCAAGAACCTTTTTTTCCTAGGTTTCCCGAAGGAAACATTTTAGTAAATGTGAGTCAGACATTGAATATGTGAAATATGACTTCCTCTTCAGCAACTGTCAGAAAATCACCTCCTGTTAGAGAAGCCCCATTTTGGATAAGAGGGAGTCCTGTAAGAGAGCTGGCAACACAGTCAACTGGAAGAACTCCAGCTGTCGAAACAAGGCTTGGCTTCAAAATGCTGAGAATGTGCTCCTGGCGGGGAGGACCCCTGGGCACTGGCACAGATATTGGCGAGCTTTCCACCATCACTCACCTCTTTTTTTGTTTTTTAAAAGACAGGGTCTCTGTCTGCCACACAGGCTGGAGTGCAGTGGCATGTTCATGGCTCACTGCAGTC
>PVKP010017239.1:16173-46641 GCA_004027715.1 Plecturocebus donacophilus
TCTCTCTCTCTCTCTCTCTCTTCCCCTTTCCCTTACCTTACCTTCCTTACCTTTCTTTCCTTTCTCCCTTTCTTTTCTTTCTGTCTTTCTAACATTGGAGTCTTGCTATGTTGCTCAGGATGATCTTGAACTTCTGGCCTCATGTGATCCTCCCACCTCAGTCTCCCAAGTAGCTGGGACCACAGGTGTGAGCCAGTGGGCCCAGCCATCACTCACCTTTTGTCAGGAGCAAGCTCCACCTGGAGAAAAGGCACCTGATGAGTTGGAAGGCGGCAGGAACAGTTTCTGGAGGAGCTGGAGAGGTGGGGGAATGAGCCACGAGGGCCAGGTGCCCTCTTAGTTTCTGTGGGCTCTCTCCTTTCAGCACAGGGCTCCAGCACCTTCCATAGAACTCCACACCCAGCCCAGCAAGCCCCTTGTAATGGGTGCTGAGAGTGGCAGGCGTGGGGCTTTTGTTACATCAGAGCCCCAGGAAATAAGCAGTCACAGACTATTCTGAGTGGGCAGAGGGGGTCCACCTATGGACACATGTAGAGAAGCTGAGGAGTTGATCCCTGAAGACATCCAGCCCTTGAGTAATAGAGGTGGATTTGGAGCGAGGAGTTGAACCCAGACCTAACCGCAGGGACCACAGTCTCAGCTGCCAGGTTCTACTGCCTGTCAATCATACAACCTGCTGCTGGGTTGATGGTGCTGACCCTTCACACCCTTCAGGTAGTCCTTCCAGGCCATGCCAGGCACGACTGAGCCTTATCACAATTATTGAGGCCCTGTATGGTGGCTCCGAGGCCTCCCTGTCACATGGGAAAAGTGCTGATGGCCAGGGACAGATTGAGTCCCCATGGCCTCCCTCTCTTTGATCAGCTGGTCCAGCGGAGGGACCAGTGAAGAGAGGGTAGGAAACCACTCTTAGAAGAGCTCCCAGGAAGTCAGGCGCGGAGGCTCACCCCTGGAATCCCAGTGACTCAAGAGGCCGAGGCGGGAGGACCACGAGAGCCCAGGAGTTTGAAACCAGCCTGGGCAACCTCGCAAGAACCCGCCTCTGCAGAACATACAAACATTAGCCATAGCCAGGTGTGGTGATGTGCACCTGTAGTCCCAGCTACTTGGGAGGCTGAGGTGAGAAAATTCCTTGAGCTCAGGAATTCAAGGCTGCAGTGAGCTTTGTGTTCACACCACTGCTCTCTAGCCTTGGTGACGGAGTGGGATTCTAGCTCAAAAAAAGAAAAATAAATTTAAAAACCCCATGGGAGGCTGAGGAACAGGCCTCTCTAGGCTCAGCCCTTCTTCTGTCCCAGGGCCACCCCACAGCTGCCCCTTCTGCAGATGCCCGGCTCTTTGAGGCTGCAGTGTTGCTGCTTTCGTCCTCTGCTGTGTCCCCAGGGCCTGCACTAGCAGTGCCCATGTCTTAGTCTGTTCTCACCCTGCTAATAAAAACATAGCCAAGACTGGATCATCTCTAAAGGATGGGGGTTTAATTGACTCACAGTTCAGCATGACTCGGGAGGCCTCAGGAAACTTACAACATGGCGGCAGGGGATGCAATCACGTCTTTCACATGGTGACAGCAAGGAGAAGTATAAACAAAAGGGGGAAAAGCCCCTTATAAAATCATCAGATCTCATGAGAACTCACTCACTGTCACAAGAACAGCAGCGTGGGGGAAACTGCCCCATGATTCAGTTACCTCCCACCAGTCCCTCCCACAACATGTGGGGATTATGGGAACTACAATTCAGGATGAGATTTGGGTGGGGACACAGCCAAACCATATCAGCCCAGTATGTATTTGTTGGACAAACAGGCAGAACACCTAAAAACAGTTTCTTAAGTAAAATGATCTGTGTCAAAATCATTCTGATGCCAACACTTGTCTCAAAATGTACTCGTGAGATTTTGATTTATGACACAGAGAGGCCAACGTCATTGGAAAATTTTTATTACTTGTATTTCTCAGGAGGACAGGGCACGCCACACCACACATGGCCACACAGGGAAGCACGGGGTCAGCCTGGAGGCAGAAAGGAGCAAGGAGATAACCCAGGCCAGAGCCTTTCTTGGGGTTTCCACAGAAAAGGTGAGGCTGGGCAGTGTAAACTGTGAGTTTGAATAATTCCAGTGGACCTTGGGGGATAGGTGCTGTCCCCGGCTGATTGAGGGCAGGGGAAATATTGGCTGGGTGAGAGTGAGGAAAGGAGCTGGTACAGGCTGTGGGCTCTGGGTCCCAGGGGAGATGGAGACAAAGTTGGCAGGCAGCTTGGCCCTGTGACTGATGGATGCCCTGTGGACAAGGACAGCATTCCTCTTCAGAACCAAGATCTCCTGACATTTCTTTCTTTTTTGGTTTTTGGGTGACTTAAACAGCAGAAATTTATTTTCTCACCCTTCTGGAGGCCGGAAGCTCAAGATCAAGGTGCCGCAGGGTTGGGTTCTCCCGAGGCTTCTCTCTTTGACTGGCAAGTGGCCACCCCTCTGAACCACGCCTTCATGTCTCATAGCATCTCTAGGGGCTCTGTCCTAACCTCAGGTCTGTCTCTGTATCTGCAGTATGTTCAGTCCTCCAGACCCTTGGTGGCAGCTGGTGCCTGCAGTATGTTGGGGATAGTGACTAGGTCTGAGGTCACCAGATGCCAGACCTGTGTACCTTGGCTTTTTTTTTTTTTTTTAGACACAGTCTCACTCTGTTGCCTAGGCTGGAGTACTGTGGTGTGATCTTAGCTCACTGCAACTTCTGCCTCCCAGGTTCAAGTGATTCTTGTGCTTCAGCCTCCCGAGCAGCTGGGACTATAGGCATGTACCATCACACTTGGCTAACATTTGTAATTTTAGTAGAGATGGGTGTATTAGTCTGATTTCATGTTGCTGATAAAGACATACCCGAGACTGGGCAATTTACAAAAGAGAGAGAGGTTTAATTGGACTTACAGTTCCACGTGGCCAGGGTAGCCTCACAATCATGGCAGAAGGCAAGGAGGAGCCAGTCACGTCTTACAAGGATGATAACAGGCAAAGAGACCTAGTGCAGGAAAACTCCCCCCTTATAATAACCTTCAGATCTCATGAGACTTATTCATTGTCACAAGAACAATCATGGGAAAGACCTGCCCCCATGATTCAGTTACCTCCCACTGGGTCCCTCCCACAACATGTGGGAATTCAAGATGAGATTTTGGTGGGGACACAGCCAAACCATGTCAATGGGGTTTTGCCGTGTTGGCCAGGCTGGTCTGGAACTCCTGGCCTCAAGCATTTCTCCCACTTCAGCCTCCCAAAGTGCTGGGATTACAGGCATCAACCACTTCACCCGGCCCCATTTGCCTTGACTTCTGGCAGCCCTAAGCCCCAAACCAAAGGTCTCTCAGGCCGAGAACAGCTATGGTACCACCTCTGTCCTGCTCAGCACCCTCCTGTCTTTTCCCAGGGGCCGGGGCTGTTCCTGAGGATGCAGCTGGTGCCATCCATGGAAGAGAGGGAGACACCATCGACTCCAGAGGACTGGCCAGCTCTCCAGGAGCCACCCTGGTCTCCAGGATGCATGGTAAGCCCAGGAGAGTTTAACTGTGATGGCACCAGGTGCAGTCAGGAAGGCTTGGGGTGTGGGGTGTCTGTAAGATCGGGGAGGGGTGGGAGAGGGGGTGGGTGTCTGGGCCTACATGTGGGAGTTGGGAATCTGTAAGAGGCCCAGGCTGTGGGCTTGGGGTGTTAGAGTCTGTTTCTGTGTTGAATGTACTTGTCCCCAGGGAGATGGCAGGCTCCAGCGTGGGTCCTGGGGGAGGGTCTGGGTGCTGGACTATGAGCCCTGCCTTTCCTGGTCTAGCCTGTTTCCTTCCTGTCCTTCTACCCTAGCCCCACTGCCTCTGTGACCTTGAAACTGACAGGAACTGGCAGGTCCTATGACCTGAGGGCTGGGCAAGGGAGTGTCCAGGCTCAGGGAAGTGAGGACCTCTTGGCTCAGGGTCCTGTGTGTCCTCACCAAGGCAGAGAGAGAATGAGAGAGGGATTCTGTAAGGCAGTGGTCCCCAACCCCAGGCTATGGACCAGTACTAGCCCCTTGCCTGTTAGGACCCAGGCCGCAGAGCAGGAGGTGAGCGGCGGGTGAGCATCAGTGCCTGAGCTCCGCCTCCTGTCAGATCAGCAACAGCACCGAGCCCTGTTGTGAACTGCGCATGCGAGGGATCTAGGCTGTATGCTCCATATAAGAATCTAACTAATGCCTGATGATCTGAGGTGGAACAGTTTCATGCCAAAACCATCCCCCTACCCTGGTTTGTGGAAAAATTGTCTTCCATAAAACTGGTCCCTGGTGCCAAAAAGGTTGGGGACTGCTGCTGTAAGGCACATCCTGAGTTCTGCCCTAGGAGAAAAGGCCACCTCCTACTTGCCCCTGCCCTATTCCCTTGCCCGAGGGACCTGCTGTGTGTACCCCCCACTTCCTATCCACCACCAAGTCCTGCTAGCATTATCTCCAAAATGTAACCCACCACCAGCTGCCCTTCCCATCCCCGCTGCTGCCACCCTGCGCAGAGCCACTGTTAGTTCTCCTGGACTCCAGATCTGCTCCTGTTAGGCACCTGGGCCCCACCCTGGACACAGAGGACAGAGGGATCCCTTAGAAGTGCAGGTCAGGTCAGGCGCCTTTTCTGAGTGAGCAGCTGCCAGCAGAGAAGAGTTCAAATCCTACTCCAAGGACTGATATTCCTCCCAGAGAAACTCACTGACTGCCTGCCCCTCATTCACATGAGTCCACTGCCAAGCTCCATTTCCCCTCTACCCCTCAACCTCCTGGCCATCCACCCCCAACTTTTTTCCACCTTTTCCCTGACTTCTGGAGCCTCCTTGAAGTGTGCCATCTCCCCCAGCCCCTGCCTGGGCACCCTCTCTCCAGGCCATTTTGGATCACAGTGGTTAGCTTTGTATTTAAGGATTGGGTAAAACCCAACAAGGTGAATGGTCCTATTTATTCTTTTATTAATATGTTCCCCAAGGCAGGATCAATCATGCAGATTCATGTGGGGTGAGCAGGTGTGAGTGGACCCCCTCTGCCTCGTGACTCTAATCTGTGATCCCTGTACTCTGTCCAGGGACCGAAGGCCGCTGTGCAGATTCAAAGGGTGGTGATGCCAGTGCCCATGCTGGGCTACCCTGACCCATGGGTGGCTGGGAATTCTGGTGAGTGAGTGCCATGTGGAACACATGGCCAGAGGGCCCTGCTGTCCTTGGGTTCTGTCCAGGAACTTGTTACCCATCCTGCCTGCATTTCGTCTGACTGCAGGCACTGCTGTGGCACCATAGGGAAAGGATACAGAAAGTCTCTTCTTATTTGTGTTTAAGAGGGAGGGCACTTCCAGTAATAGATCTTTCTGTTAAGAAAGAGAAGCCTCACCCATCCGCAGCAAAGGCCAGACCTCTCTTTGGGCAACATGAAATTATCGACGACACGATAATGTCGATTTTGAAAATTATGAGTGAATCTACTAGGAATGGCCTGTGTTTTAACTGTGCCTTTAAAAATGAGGTCCAGGCTGGTTGCAGTGGCTCATGCCTTTAATCCCAGTGCTTTGCAAGGCCTAGGCAGGAGGATTGTTTGAGGCCTGGAGTTCGAGACCAGCCTGGGTAACTTAGTGAGACCCCTAGTTCTACAAAATAAATAAATAAATAAATAAGCCACGAGTGGTACCTCTCAAGTCCCAGCTACTTGAGCAGCTGAGGCAGGAGAATCGCTTGAGTCCAGGAGGTTGAGGCTAATGTGAACTACAATTGCTTTACTGCACTTTCCAGCCTGGGTGACAGAGTGAGTCCCTGTCTCTTAAAAAAAAAGAGGTTCAAAGCCACTTCTCTTGAGAAGTGGGGAAGAATTAATCCTAGGAGATAAATAACATTTTAGCTTTAATGATAAAGTATTTGTTTTCTTCCAGTTTGCCTTCTAGTAAGAATAATAAACTTTGTTTCTTAAAAATGCCATCCACTCTTGTGTTTGGAATCTGTGTTATCTTCTTGACAGGAAACAATTCTTAGGTCTAGGTCATGTGTTGCTCTTCAGTATATTTTTGGTAAGCTTTCTGGGCTGGGCTCTATTTTGTTACTTCTTTTTTTTTTTTTTTGAGATGGCATCTTGCTCTGTTGCCTGGACTGGAGTGCAGTGGTGTGATCTTGGCTCACTGCAACCTCTGTTTCCCAGGTTCAAGCCATTCTCCTGCCTCAGCCTCCCAAGTAGCTGGGATTACAGGTGTGCACTACCATGCCTGGCTAATTTTTGTATTTTTAGTAGAGACAGGGTTTCGCCATGTTGGCCAGGCTGGTCTCGAACTCTTGACCTCAGGTGATTCGCCCACCTCGGCCTCCCAAAGTGCTGGGACCACAGGCGTGAGCCACTGCACCTGGCCTATTTTGTTACTTCTTGAAGCAGGTGTGACTGTTGTCTGGTGGTGAGATGGGGACGAGGAAACAATCACAAAGAAAGCCCTGACCCCTCCTCTGTGGAACTCACAGTCTGGCTTGGAGGTCGGGGTTTGAAATGAAGAACAGAGTCCAATGGAAGCATGTTATACAAGGACTTCATCTCAGGGGATGGGGGAGAGTTCTGGGAAAGGATGGATATTTAAGCTTAGGCCAGGGTTTCTCAGCTGCAGGACTGCTGAGACTGGGGCCTGTTCACTGTCAGTTGTGGGGCCGTCCTGTGCATTGTGGGATGTTGAGTGGCATCCATGGCCTCAACTCACTAGATACTAGGAGCACTTTTCCTCTCTGCGTTTGCTAGGGCTGCCATATCAAAGTTCCACCAGCCGGGTGGGTTAAACAGCAGAAATGTATTGTGTCACAGTTCTGGAGGCCAGAAGCTCGAGATCAAGGTGTTGCCACGGTTGGTTCCTTTTGATGCCTCTCCTTGGCGTGTGGATGGCCATCTTCTCTCTGTATCTTCACAGCATCTCCCCTCTGTACATGCCCGTGTCTAGATGTCTTCTTCTTGTGATAGGGTTTGGATTTGTGTCCCCGCCTAAATCTCACGTCAAATGGTAATCTCCAGGGTTGGAGGAGGGGCCTGGTAGGAGGTGACCAGATCATGGGGGTGAATTTCTCCCTTGCTGTTCTCGTGATAGTGAGTGAGGTCTCATGAGATCTGGTTGTTTGAAAGTGTGTGGCACCTCTCCCTTTACTCTCTTGCTCCTTCTCCAGTCATGTAGCATGTGTCTGCGTCCCCTTTGCCTTCTGCCATGATTGTAAGTTTCCTGAGGCCTCCCCAGCTATGCTTCTTGCACAGCCTGTGGAACCATGAGCCAATTAATCCTCTTTTCTTTATACATTACCCAGTCTCAGGTAGTTCTTTACAGCAGTTCGAGAATGGACTAATAATACATCTTCTAAGTACATCCATCATATTGGACTAGGGTCCACCCTACTGACATCGCTTTAATTTAATTACCTCTAAAGACTCTATGTTCAAATATGGTTAGCAGGGGTAAGATAAGATACTAGGGATTAAGACTTCAACATATGAATTTCTAGGGTAATACAATTCAGCTTGTAACAGCCTTATATCCCCTAGTCATGAAAAGCTAAAACGTCTCTAGATGCTACAGACTGAATTGTGCTCCCCTTCCCCAAAGTTCATGTTGAAGTCCAAATGTCTTCCTCAAAGGTGCCTGTATTGGAGATGGGGCCTCTAAGGAGGTGATAAAGGTTAAGTTAGGTCATAAGGGTGAAGCCCTGAACGAACAGAACTCATGCCCTTACAAGAAGAGGAAGATACACCAGAGCTTTCTCTCTCCTTTGTGAGGGCACAGCTGGAAGGCAGCCATCTGCAAGGCAGGAAGAGAGCCCTCACCAGGAACCAACCGTGCTGGCATCCTGATCTCAAACTTCCAGCATCCAGAACTGTTAGCAGCAAATTTCTGTTACATCACCTAGGACATGGTATTTTGGAATGACAGCTCAACACCAGACATTGCCAAATGTCCCTTGGGGGACAAGCCCTGACCTAGACCATGATAAGCACTGTCACATTTAGGTTGGTCAGGTGTCGGGCTGTTGGGAGGTTTGGAGAGAGGATATCAGGCCCAGGAACAACATTGATAATATTCCCCATGGAGCAAGAACCTGTTGCATCCACGGCTCATGGAAGATGGTGTGAAGGGAGCAGGGAGAAGTGGAGAGAGAGTGGTGTGAGCTGATTGAAGAAGGAGTAGGTTCCATGTTGTTTAGTGCCGAGGCCAGCTTGGTCATAGAGACCCCAACCCAGGCGGCGCTGAAGGAATGAAGAAACAGAAACAAAGATAGAGTGTAAAAGTGGGAAGCAGAGTGGGACATCAGGGGGCTGACAGCATTTCCCAGCTGACAGCCCAGAGCAGACTCTAACCCATGTATTTATTCTTTGTGAACAAGTGATTATTTTTAATAAGCAGGTGCTCAGTGTTTCTTCATAGAATAAGGAAGAAACCAGAATAGATTAAACAGGCAGCTAGTGCCAGTTCACTACTAAAACAGAAATAAGCTAGAAAGCACTCTTGCAAGTCAGCAATGGGGACAAGGTCAGATATCCTGTGTCTTGGGAGCTGGTTTAACTAGTGCATGACTGGTACATATTGCTTACTATTCTAGAAGTTTTCTGCCTGGGGATGGCTCGGTGTTCCTTGCCATCACCTTTCAGCAAACAACATATACTCCATCACACACATGTCAAGACCTTCTCCCAATTTCAGGGCTTGGTGTGCAGGAAAAGAACCCTGGCTTATGTTCTGAGCCCACCGGGAGCCAGTGACGTGTTTAGGTGAGTGCTGCAGTGCACTTGTGATTTTAACAGAACTGCACCCCAGCACTTGGGAAGAGCATGGGCTCAGGGAGGAAAGCAGCGGTAGATGGAGGCCATCAGGAGTAGAACGGTGCTGGTCTAGACTTGGGGGTGAGGTGAAGGAGGTGTGCTGGGTTCCCCCAAGACCACGCCAGGCTCGATGACCCACTGGGACGACTCACAGGACATGTCACACTCATGACTATGATTTATTATTACAAGTGGATATGAAGCAGAATCAGCACTGGGACGACTCACAGGATGTGTCGCACTCACGACTATGATTTATTATTACAAGTGGATATGAAGGAGAATCAGCACTGGGACGACTCACAGGACATGTCACACTCACGACTATGATTTATTATTACAAGTGGATATGAAGCAGAATCAGCACTGGGACGACTCACAGGACATGTCACACTCATGACTATGGTTCATTATTACAAGTGGATATGAAGCAGAATCAGCAAAGGGACGAGTCACAGGACATGTTGCACTCACGACTATGGTTCATTATTACAAGTGGATATGAAGCAGAATCAGCACTGGGATGACTCACAGGACATGTCACACTCACGACTATGATTTATTATTACAAGTGGATATGAAGCAGAATCAGCAAAGGGACGAGTCACAGGACATGTCGCACTCACAACTATGGTTCATTATTACAAGTGGATATGAAGCAGAATCAGCACTGGGACGACTCACAGGACGTGTCGCACTCACGACTATGGTTCATTATTACAAGTGGATATGAAGCAGAATCAGCAAAGGGGTGCTGGATGCAGTGGCTCACGCCTGTAATCCCAGCACTGTGGGAGGCTGAGGCAGGTGTATCATCTGAGGTCAGGAGTTCGAGACCAGCCTGGCCAACATGGCAAAACTCTGTTTTTACTAAAAATACAAAAATTAGCTGGGCATGGTGGTGCGCACCTGTCATCGCCGCTACTCAGGAGGCTGAGGCAGGAGAATCGCGTGAACCTGGAAAGCAGAGGTTGCAGTGAGCCCAGATTGTGCTGCTGCACTCCAGCCTGGGTGACAGAGTTTCTTCTGTCAGTTAGGGCAGTGGGAACCTTCTTGAAATCCGGGTTCTCAGACTCCACCCAAGGGCCAGCCTTGCAAACACATCTTGCTAAGGAGACCATCAAGGCCGGCTGTCTTAACTCCTTTCTGCACAGTAGGGAAGTGAGGAATGATTTAAAACACATAGATACCAGGTGTGGTGGCTTATGCCTGTCATCCCAGAACTTTGGGAGTCTGAGGTGGGAGGACTTCTTGAGGCCAGGAGTTTAAGACCAGCCTGGGCAACATAGCAGACCCCATCTCTACAAAAAAAAATTAGCCAGGCATGGTTGTGTGCACCTGTGGTCTTGCTATTCAGGAGGCTGAGGAGGGAGAACCACTTGAGTCCAGGAGTTCCAGGCTGCAGTGAATTAGTCCAGCCTGGATGAGAGAGCAAGACCCTGTCTCAAAAAAAATTGCAGTAGTAATGCATGTAAAACATTTAGAGAAGGTCGAGTTAATTTGGTTCATGTATTCATTTTCCAACCACATGGAGCATTTTTGTTCCAAGTAGGGTATCAAGGACAGGGTGGTAAAAGCACCCAGGCTTATTCTTACAAAGCTTCCAATCCAGCGAGGATGACAGAAAATAAACACTCATGGCAGCAGTCCAAAAAGCAGTTACAGATGGGTAAGGGCTGCAAAGAAAGGGAAAAGGTCCTATCAGAGAAAAGGAGAGACGGGGCTCTTTCTACAGGGGAGGAGACCTCAGGACAGGGCACTCTGAGGGGAACATTTCAGTGGATCCAAAAAGAAAAGGCTCCATGTAGGTGTCGGCTGTAGTGGGGATGGGTGGGAGAGGGGCTTGGGAGTGAGTACTGCCATGTAGAGACCTCGTCACTATTTATTCTGATTAGTTGCTGGGAGCTGTAGAGTGTCAGAAAGGGGTAAGATTTCTGATTTAAGACAGGGACAGCACTTCATGAGATTGAGGACATGGTTAAGGAGAGCAAGCTTTGAGAGGATGGTGATGAGTTTTTTTTTTTTTTTTTTAAAGACATAGTCTTGCTCTGTTGCCCAGGCTGGAGTGCAGTGGTGCAATCTTGGCTCACTGCAACCTCCACCACCAGGGTTCAAGTGATTCTTGTGCCTCAGCCTCCTGGGTGGCTGGGACTACAGATGTGTGCCACCATGCCCGGCTAATTTTTGTATTTTTAGTAGAGACAAGGTTTTGCCATATTGGCCAGGGTGGTCTCCAACTCCTGACCTCAGGTGATCCTCCTGCCTCAGCCTCCCAAAGTGCTGGGATTACAGGTGTAAGCCATTGCACCTGGCCTAGTTTTTTTTTTTAATAACAGAAATTTCTCTTTCATAGTTTAGGATACTAGAAGTCTGAAATTGAGGTGTCGACAGGACCGTTACAGACCTTGCTCCCTCTGATGGCTTTGGGGGTTGGGGGGCAGATCCTGCACCTGCCTTCTGATGGTGGCCTGCAGCCCTGATTCTCCCTGGCTGTGGGTGCAGCCCTCCCGTCTCTGCCTGTGTCGCCCCATGGCATCTTCCCTATGTGTATCTAGCTGTCTCTGTCTCTTCTCTTAGGAGAAACATCGTATTGGATTAAGGGTCTACCCTACAGTCATATGATTACAACTCATTATATCTGCGACAATCCTGTTTCCAGATAAGGTCACATTTTGAAGTACTGGGGGTTTGGACGTCCCCTTTTCGGGGGGACACAATTCGAGCCATAGCAATCTGTTCTCTAGTCCCCGCAAATTCATGTTCTTCCCAAAATACACTCAATGTGATCATGACATCCCCTAAGTTTTAATCCATTTCAGCATCAACTCCAAGTGCAAAATCTCATCTAAACACCATCAAGTCAAAATCTCATCTCATCTGATGAGAATCCAACATCTAATCATGTCACTCATCTATATCAGGTAGGAGGGAGACTCAGAGTGTGGTCTATGGTGGGGCAAAATTCCTCCCCATCTGCAAACCTGTGAAATCAGAAAGCAAGCAATCTGCTTCCAAAATACAATGTTGGGGCATGCATAGGATAGACATTCCCATTTCAAAAGGAGAAACTGAAAGGGAAAAGAGGGTCATGGATCCTGAACAAGTTTAAAACCCATCAGGGCAAATGCTATGAGGTTTCCAGACCTGAAAAAAATCCTCTTCGGTTGGAAACTGTGATCTCTGGATGTCATTTTTGGTACATTCTATTCCTGTTCCCTTAGATGGGCAGAAAGAGTTGAGCCAATGGTTGGATACATGGATCTGGTGTTGAGATGTGAGAGTCAGCCTGGAGATTTGGGCTTCATCATGCAGATTTGGGAATTGACACCCAGAGAATGGGCGAGGTTGCCCACCAAGGCAGAGGATTGAGGGAGACGTGAAGAGGAGGGTCTGCAACCTGTGGACGCCAGCAGCATGTTGGATGAGAAGCTCTTACAGGAAAAAGAGGAGGCTAGGTTGTGATCACTGATCACAGGCTGGGTGGGCTACAAGAAGGAGGGATTGGCTGGGTGCAGTGGTTTGCAACTGTAATCCTGGCTACTCAGGAGGCTGGGGGTGGGAGGATCACTTGAGGCCAGGAATTCAAGGTAGCCTGGGCAACATAGTGAGACCCCCTCCATCTCTAAAAAAAATTTTAAAAATATTAGCTTGGCGTGGTGGTGCACACATGTAGCCTCAGCTACTTGGGAGGCTGAAGTGGGAGGATCACTTGGGCCCAGGAGTTTGAGGCTGCAGTGAGTTGTGATTGTGCCACTGCACTCCAGCATGGGTGACAGAGAAAGACCCTGGCTCAAAACACCACCACCACCACCACCACCAAACAACAACAACAACAAACCCAGGAGATAGTAGATGATGAACACACATCAGTGGGATTTCCCACCATGGATTGAGATCACTGGTGATTCCAGAGCAGTGCTAGCTCTTGGCATGGTGGAGCTGGGAAATGAGTGGGAGGGGAGGAAATGGGCGAAGAGGGTAGATAGCCCACGATAGGGAACGAAGAGACAGTACAGTAGCCCAAGGGAAAAGTGGGGTGTTATGGCTTGAATTGTACCCCTCCAAAAAAGATATGCTGAGGTCCTAACCCTGTGGATGTGGCCTTATTGAAAATGAGGGTCTCTGCAGCCTAATCCAACATGACTGTGTCTTATGAGAAGAGGAAGACGCCATGTGCAGAAAGACACATGGAGAGGGCTGTGTGGCGGTAGAGGCGGATGTCGGAGGGATGCATCCCCCAGCCAAGGAGGATCAAGGGCCACCACCAGAAGCCAGGGAGAGGCAAGGAAGGACTCTTCTCAGAGCCTCAGAGGAGGCCTGACCCCCTGCTGACACCTTCATTTTGGACTCCTGGTTTCTAAAACTGAGAGGATACATTTCTGTGGTTTTAAGACACTCAGTTTGTGATACCTTGTTACAGAAGCTGCAAAAAATCACATTTGGGGTCAGGGATTGGGTGGGGGTCAAGTTTAAAAAGTGAGGGGACATGGATGAAACTGGAAACCACCATTCTCAGCAAACTGACACAAGAACAGAAAACCAAACACTGCATGTTCTCACTCATAAGTGGGGGTTGAACAGTGAGAACGCATGGACACAGGGAGGGGAACATGACACACTGGGGCCTGTCGGGGGTTGTGGGACTAGGGGAGGGATAGCAGGGGGTAGGGGATTGGGGAGGAGGAATAGCATTAGGAGAAATACATACTGTAGATGACGGAGTGATGGATGCAGCAAACCACCATGGCACATGTATACCTATGTAACAAACCAGCATGTTCTGCACATGGACTCCAGAACTCAAAAGTATACATAAAAAAAAGTGAGAGGAAAGATCCCATCTGGAGGGAGAGGCAAGGATGCAGGGAGTGAGGGATGACCTGAGAGTTGCTTGCTTGTCTGTCATAGGCCAGAGGGAGGATGCCTGGTGCAGAGGGAGGGGTGGTGTTGATTTGAAGGCAGGTGGGAAGGAAGTTTCCTTTTAAGGCAGACTTGCAGGGCGGTTGTGGTTTATCTGCCCTCAACTTGTGGTAAGTCCTGGACACCACTAGTCCTGCAGTGTAGGGGGCAGAGGAAGGGGCCAGACAGCCAGGGAGGAAGAGCTGTCCCAAAGCTGAGTCAGGGGACAGTGATGGGTGCTGTAGGAACTTTGGAGTCTCCTGGTGAATTAATGAGTCTATGGCTCTTGGGATAGGGAATGAAGGGGTGGTGTGTGTGTGTGCATGTCTGTGTCTCTTTGTGCTATGGTCTGTGTGTATATGTTGTATGTATGCACAAGTGCATGTGGTATGTGTTTGTATATGTGTGCTGGTCTGTGTGTATGTGTGTGCATGTGATTGTGTGCATGCATGCCTGTGCAAGAGCTTGCAGATATGTGTCTGCATGTGTGTGTCTCTGAGTGTGTGCATATGCATGTGTGTGTACACATGTGATAACAGTGAGGGTGGGCAGCCTTGGGGCTTGTGAGTGTGCCCAGTAGGCCAGGCACCAACCCTCATGCCTCCTCCCCTCTTCCTTAGCTGTGCCCCCAGGGGACTCTGCCTGGCTTCAGGAGGACAGAGTAGAGGAAGAAGCCATGGCTCCTGGATTGCCAACCGCCTGTTCACAGGTAGGTAAGAACTTCCTGTTCTAAAAGAACACTGCTGTGCTCTAAGGCTGGACTTGCCCTCTTCCTATGACCTGCCTGGATCATCTCACAGGGTTGGTCTCCATGCCTCTAGGGACTGGACTTCTTGCAGTGGGTGTCAGCGGGGGAGCCCGGCCTGCGATCCCACCACCCCACTCAGACCCTCCTCAGGCTGCTGAGCACCAGGAGGGAAAACAAAGCAAAGATGTGAGCCATTCTCATTTTGTGGTCTTCATGGTCTCACTTAGCAAAGAGTTGAGTCATTTTCCAGGTAGTTCCCTCTTGCCTGTACCATGCTCAGCTCTGCTGGACCCTGGAGCTAGAAGGGGGACAAATCTACAAGAGCTTCCGGGCTCATTGTCAATAGATAAGTCCTGTCCTGAGGTCGAGGACTTGCAACATTAGTTTATCACCTCTTGCTGTTGTTGCTTAAGGAGTGGCGAGTAGAGAGAGGAGTTCTAGTTCAGAGTCCTGAGCCAAGGGGCAGATTCTGGGGGATCTCAGAACCCCCAGACTGAAAGTCCTCTGCCTGGGGTCTCCCTTCCCCAGGCCTGCCAGCCTGCAGCATCCTCTGGTGTACTGGTAGGGGTGGTCCCTGGCTGAGCCGAGATGGATGTGTGTTTTAGGAACCAGTCACCTTTGCAGATGTGGCTGTGGTGTTCACCCCAGAAGAATGGGTGTTTCTGGACTCTACTCAGAGGAACCTGTATAGAGATGTGATGCTGGAGAACTACAGGAACCTGGCCTCTGTAGTGGGTAAGGTGGCGTCGTCTTGTCTTTCCTTTTTGTTTTTTTTTTTTTTTTGAGTCAGAGTCTTGCTCTGTTGCCCAAGCTGGAGTGGGAGGCGTGACCTTGGCTTACTGCAATCTTCGCTTCCTGGGCTCAAGTGATCCTCCCACCCCAGCCTCCCTAGTAGCTAGGACCACAGGTGTGCATCATCACACCTGGCTAATTTTCATATTTTTTGGTAGAGATGGGGTTTTGCCATGTTGCCCAGTCTGGTCTTGAACTTCTTTGGCTCAAGCAGCCCACCTGCCTCAGCCTCCCAAAGTGCTGGGATTACAGACATGAGCCACTGCTCCTGGCCAGGTCTTTGTCGTTTTATCACATGCCTATGCAGCAACCATAAGCTCCAGGAACTGTGCAAGTCTGGCAAACCTAGAGGTGAAAAACAGATGATTCCCACCCTCACGAGACTTTCAGTCTGCTGGGCTTTGTATGCAATGAAGATCTGTCTGCTGCTCTGTCTCTCTGTGATTAAAAGCTTTTGGACTTCTCAAATGTATTCTTGAGCTCGGCCCTTGGTTTTGTAGACCGGAGAGCCTCCGTGTCCTCTTGGACCCCGTGAGGGAACTTGTGTTTAGTTCTTCAGTAAAAGAGCTTGGCTGTGTGCATCAGAATTTAGGCATGTGCATTTTGCCGCCCCCATCTGTAGAGCCCCTAAAGACTTAATATCAGTCCTCGTGTCATGGTGTGGCACAGTCCTCCCACAACATGGCATTATTTTCTCACGAGCAGGTGATCAACTGTGCAAACCCAATGCATTGTCTTATTTGGAGCAAAGAGGAGAGCAGTGGACCACTGAGAGGGTAATCATCTCAGACACCTGTCCAGGTGAGCCCAGGCAGATCAGGTGAGCATCGTCTCTGGTCAGTAAGGGGAGTGTCCAGCTTGGAAACTGTCAATCAGGGCAACCTATACATACCCTTGACTGAGAAGGCTGCTTGGTTGAGCTCCCTTATTAAATGTCACCTTCTTTCCTTTTTCCCTTTCCTGTTTAATCTCTGAAACTTTACATTAATCTTCTAGAAAGATTTGTCCTACTGTGTATATTTTATCCATTTCCTCCCCACTGTACATTCTTGCTAATATTTTTTCTCAACATTAGGTTACAGTCTTCATGGAATCCTTTTCTGGTAAATTACCTACTATTTCCATCCCATGCTTCTCTGATTACATAACTTCTCACCTAGCCAAACACCTTAAAATTTTCCTTAACTCTTAGATACATTCCTTGTCTTTGTACTTTCTTCCCATATTTAGGATCAGTATTTGGAAAAAAAGTCCACATGTGCCTTGCTTACTTTTTAATTCACCTTGATCCCACAGTTTCTTTCTCTGTGCACTTAACATTTTCTTCCCTAATTCATTTCAGAACCTCAACTTCAGCCCCAAGAGGCAGTTCCTAGCCAAGATACTTTTACAGAGATTCTGTCCATTGGCATGAAAGGGGTAAGGCTTACCAGGAATGACTCTTGGTTCTCTATAGTAGGATGAGTCTGGGGTTGCTGTAAGTTAGAAAAGCAGCCCAAGAGCCAAGTGAGATTCAAGGCAAGTAGTGCTTGCCCAGGAGAAAGCAGTTTCTTGGGAGAGAGTCTGTAAATGTCATGAACTGATGGAAAACTAAACGTAGATCATCTTCCTACAGGTAAACATTTTCACAGACATGACACAGATACCAAGTGTTTAAGACTTAATTTAGCCTAAAAGAAATTGGAAAAATTCTGCATCTAATAAGCCCCATGAAAGTAATGAAAGATAACTCTTTGCAACAGAGTATCCACCCTGTTCCACTTAAGGGAACTCTGGGTAGAAATGGTATGGACTCAGTAAATGGTAAAAGTATCAGATGTAGAACTGTGTTTCTCTTAACATTTATTTCACATAGGGGAGAATATCTGAATCTAATAAGGCCTTTGGTCTTCACATTTTCCTTAATTGACAGGAGCAACCTCAGCCTGGAGAAAAACTGTATAAATATAATGAACTTGAAAAACCTTTTAACAGCATTGAACCACTTTTCCAGTACCAGAGACTTCATGCTGGAGAGGCCTCCTATAAATGTCAAGAGAGTAGAAATTCCTTCTTCCAGAGTGCTCACCTAATTGTGCCTGAGAAAATCCATAGTGGGGATAAAACCTATGCCTGTGACAAATGTGAAAAATCCTTCAGATACAGCTCTGACCTTATCAGGCATGAGAAGACTCATACTGCAGAGAAGTGCTTTGACTGTCAAGAATGTGGGCAAGCCTTCAAATATTCCTCGAATCTCCGGCGACACATGAGAACTCATACCGGAGAGAAGCCATTTGAATGTAGTCAGTGTGGGAAAACCTTCACGAGGAACTTTAACCTGATTTTGCACCAGAGAAACCACACAGGAGAGAAACCCTATGAGTGTAAAGATTGTGGGAAAGCCTTCAATCAGCCATCATCCCTTAGGAGCCACGTGAGAACTCACACTGGAGAGAAGCCCTTTGAATGCAGCCAGTGTGGGAAAGCCTTCAGGGAACACTCTTCACTGAAGACACATCTGCGAACCCATACCAGAGAGAAACCATATGAGTGCAACCAGTGTGGCAAGCCCTTCCGGACGAGCACTCATCTGAATGTGCACAAGAGGATACACACAGGGGAGAAACTGTATGAGTGCGGGACTTGTGGTCAGGTCTTGAGTCGTCTCTCAACCCTGAAGAGTCACATGCGGACTCACACTGGAGAGAAGCCCTATGTGTGCCAGGAATGTGGGCGAGCCTTCAGTGAGCCCTCATCCCTCAGGAAACATGCAAGGACTCACAGCGGCAAGAAGCCCTATGCATGCCAGGAATGCGGGCGAGCCTTTGGTCAGTCTTCACACCTTATTGTACATGTGAGAACACACAGTGCTGGGAGACCCTATCAATGTAATCAGTGTGAGAAAGCCTTCAGGCACAGCTCTTCACTCACTGTACACAAAAGAACCCACCTGGGAAGAGAGAACATCAGGAATGGCAGCCTGCCTTTATCCATGTCTCATCCATACTGTGGGCCACTTGCTAATTAACTTCCATTTTGTAAAAATATAAACATATGGGGCTATGACTTTCCCTCTTAATACTCCTTTAGCTGCATCCCATGTTTCAATACATAATATTTTTATTTTGGTTTAATTGTAAGTATTGTCTTAACCTCCATTATAATTTTTTCTTGGGTCCATCTATTATTTGGAATTAGATTTTTCAAAACTAATACATGGATATATTTTCATAGAGGTATAATAACATAGTGAAATGCATACATCTTACGTGTACAGTTGGATGAATTTGACAGATGCATACATGCATGTAACCAACACCCCCATTCCAGATATAGAATGTTTCTGTCATTCTGGAAGTTTCCTGCATGCTATATGGCTATTTCTTAGTTGCTGGGTTTTTTTTTTTGTTGGTTTCTAATTACATGGTGAGGCGAGTATGTGGCTTCTTTGTTATTGAGTCTTAGGTATTTGCTGAGATTTGCTATTAGGTCTGGTGTGGCTTATTCTGCTGGCCATCAGCCAAAATTGTCCCTTCCTCCTTAGAAAAGAACCTGGGTTTTCTGTTCATATTGGTAATGTGCACTATTAAAAAGTTTCCATCTGCCAGCCAGGCACAGTAGCTCACACCCGTAATCCCAGTACTTTGGAGGTCGAAGTGGGTGTATCACCTGAGGTCAGGAGTTTGAGAGCAGCCTGGCCAACATGGTGAAACCCTAACTGTACTAAAAATACAAAAATTAGCTGGGTTAGGTGGCATGCGCCTATAATCCCAGCTACTTGGGAGGCTGAGGCAGGAGAATTGCTTGAACCCAGAAAGTGGAGGTTGCAGTGAGCTGAGATCTCCCCATTGCACTCTGGCTTGGGCAATAGAATGAGAACTGTGTCTCAAAAAACAAACAAACAAACAAACAAAACCTTCCATCTTGCAGCCCTTCTTGCAAGCAAGGGAAGGCTGTTTCCTCTGGTCCTGGCTAGTATGAATGTGAGAAGTCACTGGATGGCACTCTGAGGAAGCTGTTGTACAGGGATGGTTTCATGTAGCCATGTCTCTCCACTTCTTGCCCTTTGGACAAGCAGACCTGATATCTAGAGCTAGAGGAGCCCTCCTGTGACCATAAAGGTGAAAGCCACACGCTAAGAAGAGTGTGGCTGGAAGTCACAGCCATCTTGATTCCCTCTAAAAAAATATTTAGAATATATTTAATGGAATTGACATATTTGTGTGATTGCAGCAGCCCTGGACTATTTATTTCTGGATGTCCCACACATGAAAAATATGCACTTCTTACTGGTACAAGACTTTTTTTTGGGGGGTGGGAGGTTTATTTCAGCTGAATATAATCCCTAACTGATACACTTAGTATATGTCAATTTTTATAAATGCTTCATGGGTGGTTGAAATCAATGTATTCTACCGATGTCTGCTAGATCAAGCATATGTGTTTAAAAACCATCTACACATTTATAAACATTGATCTGTGATCTATCATTTATTGAGAGAGGTATGTTAAACTCTCCCACCATGATTTTTTATGGATTGCTGAAAAATCTGTGTCATTCTATCAGTTTTTAAATTTATGTACATACATACATATGTTTTGAATCAATGAAATTAAATATACTTTTTTACATAGACATTTTATACATATTTTTTACGTAGACTTTTTTATACAGACATTTTTTACATTTCCAACAAATTGTTACTTTTATTCTTATAAGGTGATCATCCTTTTCTCTATTACTGAACATTCAACCATTCATCATAATGATAGTAAATACTTATTTAGAATTTACTATTACCAGATAGTAGCCACTGCCTGAAGCTTTGCATCTTTTAATTTAGTCCTCACACTGACACTTTAAGGTATGTACTGTTATCATCCCCAATTCACATATGAGGGAGCTGAGCCCCAGCAGGTTAAGGTGGTATTTCAAGGTCATCTGCGTGGCATGTGATGGGGCCTAATGCTCTCTACAGTGGCAGACCCAGGGGACTAGTTTCCATTTTACTTCTTCTCACTTGTTCTTTTTTTTAGGTATAACTTACGTAAATGTTATGGTATAATTTACACAAGTTATAAAGTATAGGTATAACTTACATAACACTTAGGTATAACTTACATAAATGTTAATAAATTTTAGGGTACACCTTGGTGAATTTTATATCCACCACTGCGTGTAAAATTTTATACCCACCACTGCCCCCATCAAAATATTTTATCATCCGAGAAATTTCCCTTGGGCCCATCTCATCCTCAAAAGTTACCACTATTCTGACTTCCTAAATTTGTTATTCCTGTTCATGAAAATGAGATTTATCTATGTTGCATCATCAGTAGTTTATTCTTTTTTTTTTTTTTTTTTTTTTTTTTTTTTTTTTTTTTTTTTTTTTTTTTTTTTTTTTTTTTTTTTTTTTTTTTTTTTTTTTTTTTTTTTTTTTTTAGAGCAGAGACAAGTAAACATTTATTTTTGTACCTTTCCTCCTATGTGTATTTCAAGTCTTTCTCACAAGGCCCCAGGAATCTCCAGATTTGATTACGTCCCTGGGCTTGTCCACTGCTGCAGGAGTCTTAGGTAGCCTTGTACAAATGCTAGAGTTACTCAATTACCAACAATAAACCCTAGGATAAGAGATGCAGCAAAGCAGGACTCCTTCCTCCATGGAATGTGCTGATTTCAGATGAGGCAGCAGCCAATGTAGAAAATGCTGGAATTTTTCCTTGGAACTGGACTGCGATGAGAAGTGCTTGCCACGAACATAAGCTACTGTTTTTTTCTTTTCTTTTTTCTTTTGAGACAGAGTTTCGTTCTTGTTGCCTAGGCTAGAGTGCAATAGCGCGATTTTGGCTCACCGCAACCTCTGCCTCCCAGGTTCAAGCGATTCTCCTGCCTCAGCCTCCTGAGTAGTTGGGATTACAGGCATGCGCCACCACGCCCCGCTAATTTTTGTATTTTCAGTAGAGACAGGGTTTCACCATGTTGGTCAGGCTGGTCTCGAACTCCCGACCTTAGGTGATCCGCCTCCTGAGCCTCCCAAAGTACTGGGATTACAGGCATGAACCACTGCGCTTGGCCACCTACTGTCTTTTCTTTGACCCTTCCTTTCCAGTTTTTAAAGATAAAGCAGGAAATAATCTTCTCTGAAGATACTTGATACAAATTTTCCAAACCCAAAAACACATGCTTCCACTTCACTGATAAAAATTTATTGCAGTTTGGCACCTGGTTCTAGTTCAGCTGGCGGATGAGCTGATTGATGCGTTCACCCCGATAGCCAGGTGTGCCCATCTCCTTGAGGAAGCCCACTCTATTTTTGGTAGCATGACGGGCTACTGAGAGGTGGAAAGGGTGCAAGAACCATGAGATCTCTTGGAAATGCTTCCCCGGGAAGGCAATTTCATGAATGATGTCTTCCAAGCAAATGACACCAAACTTCCCCAGGTGCTCTTCAATCACAGTGTTGTCTGTCAGAGGGATGATCTTATTCTTGACCCTGGCTTGTCCACGTTTCAAAATGAGTTCCCGGACAGACTTCAGATTTGGAAATCCCCAGGTCACATAAGGTTCCACTATACGCAGCATTTTTAGGTTCTGGGGAGTGACTTTTACAAAGACACCACTAAAAATTTTCTTTAGGCGAAGTCTTGCAATGGTTCTCTGCACCAGTAAACTCACACCATCAATCCTTTCAATGCGTATGACAAAGGCCAAAGAATGTTTATCTGGCAATTCCAAGGCGTGAGGCTTCACTTCTAGTCGTCTGACACGCACCTTGTCACGTGTCTGCCGCCAGGAATCATGTAGGAATGATTCCAATCGCTTAAACCTGGGCCCTTTTCCTTTCCTCTGCTCTTTCTTTGCCAAAAGTGCCTGCTTTGCCTGAGTGGCTTTGAGGGCTTGATAAGCCTTCCTCTGTTTCAGGAGATTTTCTGGAACCAAAGGGATTTTTCTTTGCTCTTGCTCCGCCATCTTTCCAGTGTAGCAGCTACTGATCAGTTTATTCTTTTTAATTGCCATGTAATAGTCCATTGTCTGAATATACCACAATTTAAAAATTCCGTTCTGTTTATGAACATTTGAGTTCTGTCCTTCAGGTTTATCCGCGTTTATCACAAATGACAGAATTTCCTTCCTCATTAAGGCTGAATAGTATTCCATTGTGTAGATATACCACATTTTCTTTCTTACTTTCTTTCTTTTTTTTTTTTTTTGAGATGGAGTCTCGCTCTGTAGCCCAGGCTGGAGTGCAGTGGCGTGATCTCGGTTCACTGCAACCTCTGCCTCCGGGGTCCGAGTTCAAGCAATTCTCCTACTTCAGCCAACCAAGTAGCTGGGATTACAGGCACAAGCCACCATGCCCAGCTAATTTTTGTATTTTTTAGTAGAGACGGGGTTTCACCATGTTGGCCAGTCTGGTCTTGAACTCCAGACCTCGTGATCCACCTGCCTGGGCCTCCCAACATGCTAGGATTACAGGTGTGAACCACCGTGCCTGGCCTGATATACCACATTTTCTTTATCCACTCATCCACTGATGGACAGTTAGGTTGATTCCATATCTTGGCTATTGTGAATAATGCTGCAGGTTTTGTTGTTATGAATAAAGCTGCTGTGAATGTTCTTGTTAAGTCATACTGTGGACATAGGCATTAATTTCTCTTGAGTACAAATGTAGGAATGGAATAGCTGGATTTTGGAGGAGGCCTATCTTTAGCTTTAGTAGATCTTACCACACAATTTTTCCATGTGGTTGAAACCATTTATACCTCAATTCGTACATCAATGCATGAAAGTTTCATTGCTTCACATCCTTGGGTACTGTCACTCAATCTGAGATACATTACTGGGTATGCAGCAGTTTCTTAGGTTTAATTTGCATATATTTTTAAATATTTTATTGCATTTTAAGTTTTGGGGTACATGTGAAGAACATTCAGGATTGTTGCATAGATACATACATGGCAATGTGTTTTTTGCTGCCTTCCTCCCCATCACCTATATCTGGCATTTCTCTCCATGTTATCCCTCCCCAACTCTCCCATCTCCCACTGTCCCTCCCCTAGTTCCCCCCCACAGACCTCAGTGTGTGGTGCTCCCCTCCCTGTGTCCCTGTGTTCTCATTGTTCAACACCCGCCTATGAGTGAGAACATGTGGTGTTTTGTTTTCTGTTCTTGTGTCAGTTTGCTGGGAATGATGGTTTCCAGGTTCATCCATGGCTGAAAGTAATTCCAGCACTTTGGGAGGCCGAGGCAGATGGATCACCTGAGGTCAGGAGTTCCAGACCAGCCTGACCAATATGGTGAAACCCCGTCTCTATTAAAAATAATAATAATAATAATAAATTAGCTGGGCATGTTGGCATGCGCCTGTAATCCCAGCTACTCGGCAGGCAGAGGTTGCAGTGAGCCAAGATCATGCCACTGCACTGTAGCCTGGGCGACAGAGCAAGATTCAATGATATATATATATATATATGTGTGTGTGTGTGTGTGTGTAAATATACAGTTGCTATTGGTCCATCAAAATGAAATTAAATATTTCATTCAATTAAAAAAACACATCACAGAAGGCAAAAAGGTAACGACAAAATAAAATGTGAAAAAAGATGGCAATACATATGAAAGGTGATTTATTTCTTACTAAAGATGCAGAAGAATTTTCTACATCAAGAAAATTTGGCGAAGATGGGTGCACAGTATGACAAGCTGTGAGATTTGACCACAGGAAATTTATAAACTTTCACATATTCTCTCAGATATAATCTATACGTACACAAACAATGGACTATTATTCTGCAAAGTTGGTGAAAAATCTCTCATTCTTTATCTGAAACAATGTAAAAAAAGAATAAAAGTCAGACTCTCGGACATAAAAGCAAAGAACTTGCAAAATTTGCCATAAAGTAAACGGCTAACAAACCAACAAGCACTGTATACTCAGCCTCAGCAGAAGGAAATAACTGAGATTAAACACTCTTCAGTATTCCTAATTTGATCTATCAAATAATATTTTTTCATGTGATTATGAAAAATAATCCAAGGATACTGCTCAACAGCCTACAATGCACAGGACAGCCCATAGCACAAAAATTATGCAGCAAAAATCTTAACACTGGGGAGATTGAGAGGCTATTCTGTTCACACTATGTCCAGCCTCAATGGGTGTGTGCTTCAATTAGGGATCTTGCTCAAATGTAGATTCTGATCTGGGGCCTCTAGGATAGGTCCAGACATTCTACATGTGCAATGTTTTTTCTGTTGATGTTGATGCTCCCTAACCTGTTGGGTGGTTCACTCTTTGAGGATCAAGGTTGTGGTCCAGTGTTAGAGTCAGATTTAAGTACTTTGAGGTCTTCTCCAGCGGGAATCCTACCACACACCTCATGTATGACTTCAGGTGGTCAAATGTTGAACTTGGCAGGTCAGCTTTTGCATAAACAAAGATTGCATGTGCCTCTTGTGTGCTTTTCTCATGACAGAAAATGAAACCTTTCAAAAAAACTCCATCTTGTTTATGGAGTTTCTGTGAGAAGTAGTATTTTGAAGCTCGTTGGAGATTACCTTGCACAAAGCAGATGCGCAGTGGAGGGCAGCTGTTCTATGTCTCCCGGTTCATCAAATTACTTTTTCAACTCTTGTAGGAAACTCTTACAGGACCTCCTATAGCTCTTTCTAGAACACTTCTCCTTGTTGAAACTTACAGCACATTATACATTAAGAACTATTGTCAAAGGTATGAAATGCCTGCGTATCTGTTTCGCGTGCCGGTATAGATACATTTAATTTTCACGTATTGGTTAACTCCCCAGTTGCCTTTAGGAGAATCGTACTTCCACATCTTTGGCTCTGGGTTTTCTTAATAGCTCAGTTGGAAAGTGTGTTTTTCCTCACAGTGGTTGATTCTGAGCTTGGACATGTGACGTGCCTTGTCTGAAAAAATGGGAGCAGTCAGGAGATATCCAGTGTCTATGGGGATGTTGTGAGAGGCATTCTGAGATTCTACCCCTTTTCTTCATCTTCCTCTGCCAAATTGTCTTTCCTGTTCATAATTCAAAAAGCTACTGGATTTGGATAGTTGTATGGAGTTACTATTTTGTCCTCTCCAAATTTCATATGTCCTAATTCCAGTGTAAAAACCTTCCCAACATAGATTCCTATGGGATCAAAAAGCATGACAATTAAGTCACCTACCAGTGGGATTGCTTGTTATGCAGCATTAGCTTACTGGTAAAATAAACAGTGCAAATAGATCTAAAGACATTCAGAATATTCTGATGCCTGCTATTTTTTAACATGAGTTCTGATGTTTCAAGGCAGCATTCATGATTACTGGATATTCATGTTTTTTTTTTTTTTTTTTTTTTTTTTTGCCAGAAAACTGGATGAGACTATTGTCTATTTTTCTTTCTAGGTAACCAGAAGAGGCTGAAAGGAGATATATCTAATTTAAATTTAACTTTTATTTTAAGTTCAGGGGTATATGTGCAGGTTTGCTAGATAGATAAACTTCTGTCACGGGGGTTTGTTGTACAGATTATTTCATCACCCAGGAATGAAGCCTATTACCCATTAGTTGTTTTTCTAATGAGGGTGAGTCTCTCCCACTCTTAGCCTCCACCCTCTGATAGTCCCCAGCATGTGTTGTTCCCCTCTTGTGTACGTGTGTTCTCATCATTTAGCTCCCATATAGGAGTGAGAACATGTGAAATTTGGTATTCTGCTTCTGTGTTAGTTTGCTAAGGATAATGGCCTCCAGGTCCATCCATGTTGGCTGCCAAGGACATCATCTAATTTTTTCTTATGGATGCGTAGTATTTCATGGTGTATATGTACCACATTAAAAAAATCCAGTCTATCATTGATTGGCATTTAGGTTGATTCCATGTCTTTTCAAATGTGAATAGTGCTGCGATAAACATACACATGCTTGTGTCTTTATAACAGAAAGGTTTATATTCCTCTGGGTATATACCCAGTAATGGGATTGCTGGGCTGAATGGTTTTTCTGTCTTTAGGTCTTTGAGGAATCACCACACTGTCTTTCACAATGACTGAACTAATTTACACTCCCAACAACAGTGTAGAAGTGCTCATTTTCTCCACAACCTTGCCAGAATCTATTTTTTGACTTTTTAATTGTAGCCATTCTGACTGGTGTGAGATGGTATCTCATTGTGGGTTTGATTTGCATTTCTCTAATCAGTGATGTTAATATTTTTTTCATATGATGTTGGCTGCCTGTATGTTTTCTTTTGAAAAATGTCTGTTCAAAAAGACATGTATGTTTCTGGAGAAATTAGTTCTGACCTTGAGTCACACAAGTCTCTATTTCCAGGAGCAATACTGGGCAGAAATTCAAGCTCTTATGTGAGTCTTCCTTTGATCAGGAGGGTTGTAGAGAGTTTATAGTATAAAAGAAATAAATCAATGGCTAATAAATTAAACACACATATTGTTCACTTATCTGCAGTTTAATGCTTAAGATGCAATTGTTTAAAGGGAAAGATATTTGTTAGTACAATGGAAAGAGTTGTATTTGCAGGTGGCACAGGAAACTTTTAGGTAGAATGAAAATGATACAATAAAATTATGTAGAACATGACATCAAGTTGTTCACTCAAATGAAAAAACTTCATTACACATGGACACCAAGATTCCTCACTCCAAATGTTCCAGAGTAATTCCATTCATGACTAAACATTTTACTCTGTCATAGTTGAGATAATCTCTAAGTCCAGATGAAGTCAATTGATGTATGCTAATTTATCTGCTTAGATCACGCTTGGAACGTGGATTTCATAAGCAATTTTTGTCATCTTTGTTTTAAATAGGAAATAGAGTGGGCATTGTGGACATGGAGATGACTAGAGAACAGGATCTTAGTGAAGAGGATAAAATGCCAACACCAGCTATAAACACACGAGTATATTAAAGTTTTACATTGTGAGGAGGAGCAGTTGAGGCAGTGATAGAGAAAAGAGTGACAGACACAAATGTAGAAAACTGTGGTCTCAACTATTCATCCACAATAAAATTATATTAATCATTTTCATAGTTGCCATTCTTGGTTCTTTGCACTAACACAACTCACCAGTGTATGAAACCAATAGGAATATCCACCTTGTTTCTGACCCTAGTCTGGAAATAACTTTGGGGAAGTTGGGAAATGACAAAGGAGAAAACGGTTGGCTATCTGAGAGCTGAAAGCTTCTTCAAGAAAATACATACATTTTATAAAGCAGTGAAGATCATAGAATTTGAAAGTCCAAGAAATTAATAGGAGGAGCAATTTCTGCTTCCACTATCTGACTACAAAATCACAATTTCTGGGTCCGGGGCTTAGAGCTCTGGAATGACAGGCTCTTCTTGAAAAACAGCTCTTTTATTGTTTCCTTCTGAAGAATTGTGTCAGAGCCCCCTTTATGTCTTTATTCCTCAGGCTGTAGATGAAGGGGTTCAGCATGGGGGTGACCACTGTGTACATCACCTAGGCTACAGCATTTGAATGTGAGTTGCCAGTTGCAGCAGAACTAAGGTACACACCTAGGAGTGTACCATAAAATAAGGAGACAATTAAGATGTGAGATGCACAGGTGGAAAATGCTTGTACTTCCCCTGAGCTGATGAGATTGCATGTATGGAGGAAACGATCTTAGAGTAAGAGTAAAGAATTCCTGCGAGGGGACCACCGCCCAGCAGCACAGCTGCCAGATACATCACTACATCATTAAGAAAAGTGTCAGAACAGGCAAGGTGGATGACCTGATTAAGTTTGCAGAAAAAGTGGGGGGATTTCCAAGTCTGTGCAGAAGGAAAGCCGCAGCACTATTAAGGTTTGTGTGAGGTCTGTTTCCGAGGATAAAGCAAAGAAACTGAGGCCAGCACCAAAATAATCCAATGCAAGGGAATTTATTCAGGCTCCCGGGTGAGGTTCTGCAGTCCAGACAGGAGGGGCCAGAGAAGTCGCACTGACTTCTCTCAGACAGGGGGTTTTATAGGGAGTGACTTGGGCTATTTTTAGAAAGTCTATTTTTAGACGGGGTTTTATAGGGAGTGAAACAGCTCGATTGGTTGAGGGAGAGCAAGACTGCTACTGGGTAAGTTACAAGCCTTGACCTAGGACTTGGCTTGTTGTTGGTTGGAATTACTTGCCTGCTATTGGTCGTTAAAGCTCGGCTGCTATTGGTTGTTAAGGCTTAGCTGCTATCGGTTGTTAGGAAGCTGTGGTTGCAGCACCCTGTTTGCATACTGGGCTCTTTAAGAGGAAACCAGGCTGTGCGAGCATGGGAGAAGGGAACATGTCTGAGCATGTTTGAGCTTGCTCGGGGCTTGTGAAAGGGAAAAAAGGGAGGGGGGTGCGTCCGGGCTCCCAGCAAGGCAACCGGCCTTACAGTTTGTAACAAGGAATTCAGGGCACTCAAGATCCAGGATGCCAGAACCAGCAGTCCACACAGTCTGGGGTTCATGGTGACAGTGTAGTGCAGGGGGTGATAGATGGCCACATACCGGTCATAGGCCATCACAGTCAGCATAAAGATGTCCAATACTGCAAAGAGTAGGCAATGGCCTATCTCGGTGATGCAGCCTGCAAAGGTGATAACTTTGCTGTGTGTCTGGATATCCACCAGCATCTTTGGGACAGTGGTAGACATGAAACAGATGTCAGCAAAGGACAGGTTGGAGAGGAAAAAGTACATGGGGGTGTGAAGGTGGGAGTCTGAGATGATGGCCAGGATGATGAGCAGATTCCCGAGCACGGTGACCAGGTACATGGACAGGAACAGCCCAAAGAGGAAGGGCTGAAATTCTGGTTCCTCTGAAAGTCCCAGAAGAAGGAATTCTGAAATTTGTGTATCATTCCCTGCTTTCATCTGGTTGACGTTTCTACCAAAAAGAGAAAAGAACATGACACTCACATGCATTACAAACCTACTAGAAATGCTGTTACTGATATCCTACAGTGAAGAAGCTATGGTTTTTTATTTTTTAAAGTTGATTTTTTTTTAATGTTGGCAGATAAAATGGTGGGTCTTTATTGTGTATACCATGATGTTTTGAAGTATGCTTACACTGTGAATGGCTAAATCTGGCCACTGATCATTTTACATAGTCATCGTGTGTGATGAGAACATTTAACATCCACTATCTTTGGATTTTTCAAAAATACAATGTATTACTATTAACTATATTATATCACCACTAATGGTTTTACATACATGATTACATTACCATTAGAACCATGATGTACAATAGATCTCTTGAACAAAATCTTTCTGTCTAGCTTAATTTTGTATCCTTTGACCAACATCTCTCCAGCTCTCCCCAGCAACCCTCCCATCCTCTGTAATCTCCATCCTACAAGAATTCAATCTTCCTGTCTAATTGTAATTTTGTGTCCTCTGATCAGCACGTCCCCAACGCACCCTCCCAGGACCCCCAGCCTCTGGTAACCTCCGTTCTACAGGAAGTTAATTGTGCGTATTTTGTGTGTGAATCTGGTGCCGACCAGGGGATCCCCTTGCCGTCTTGGATTAGGAATTCCTGTCCCACTCTCAGCCTTTCCCTGAAGGTGTGTACTCTACAGTACTGATGAGAAAATCTTTCATGCATTTGAGGACTATAAAGTGAGTTTTGATATGTTTCAGTCATGGTCTAGTAAATGAGTATGTGGTGTTATATAAGAAAATCTCTACAATCTAATGACTGAGAGAGAATAGAAGAAAAAAATGTAAATGCCATATATTATGTCAGATGGCAACAAATCCTATGATCAGAAAGAATGACGCTAAGAAAAAAAGTGTAGATGGAGCATTATTATTGTTATTATTATTTCTGAGATGGAGTCTTGCTCTGTCACCCAGGCTGGAGTGCAGTGGCACAATCTCGGCTCACTGCAGCCTCCGCCTCGTCCTCCCAATGTGCTGGGATTACAGGAGTGAGCCACTGCACCTGGCCTAGTACATTGAACTCTCTTCACCATTATATCAAAAAATTCAAATGAGCAGGAACTTCACCTCCTCTGTTTATCTTTGTTTTTTTTTCACTTAGGTACATGAATATGGGTAGAAGAATTACAAAAAAATAAAAGCAAGAGGAAGTTTTGAAATAAAAAGTGTCAGTGGAATAAAGCCAGAAAAATATAGTAGATTAAAAAACACTATCTTAAGTGAATTTGAAGGCGACATTGAAAATTAACTGAAAGAAGGTATAAAATAACAGTAATTTAATATC
>PVKP010017240.1:0-46535 GCA_004027715.1 Plecturocebus donacophilus
TTTGGTCAAGGAGAGAGTCTTTTTTTTGAGATGGAGTATCACTCTTTCACCAGGCTAGAGTATGGTGGCATGATCTCGGCTCACTGCAACCTCCGCGTCCGAGGTTCAAGTGATTCGCCTTCCTCAGCCTCCTGAGGAGCTGGGACTACAGGCGCCTGCCACCACACCCAGCTAATTTTTGTATTTTTAGTAGAGATGGCGTTTCACCATGTTGGCCAGAATGGTCTCCATCTCTTGACCTCGTCATCTGCCTGCCTTGGCCTCCCAAAGTGCTGGGATTACAGGCATGAGTCACTGTGCCTGGCCAGGAGAGAGTCTTTTTAAAGGTACTTGATGGGGAGCCTTTTTGGTGGGCCTTTGCTTTGCACCAGTTGCCACAGAAGACATTTTGCAAGACATTGCCCTAGTTCATTTATCAGGCAATCTGACACACCTTAGAAATTGGTCTTCATTGATTCAACTTGCCAATCTCAGAGTAGATGATCCCAATTTAGAGACACAAAGTTATCTTTGTGTCAGCATATTAAGATTACATAGGTAGAGGAAATAAACAATAGCTTTAACTTGCCTTTTGTTCATCTGAGATTCCTTCTAGAACAATCTTTATTTCTAGTTATTCACTAAATAACTCTAGGTAAGCCACTTAACCTTTGGGTCTTCAATTCCTCACTGGTGTAATAAAAAGGTTTAACTGAATGATCTCTGATGCCCTTTCCATCATAAGAAAATACCTATTAGGTTTTCTGTGCTACTGTATATCCAATTAATGTTTTACAAAGAGCAGATTAAAATGATCAGTTTTCACTGGCATGGGCTGGGGAGAGGAATAAAAGATTTTAGACAGGAGAGGAAGGCAAGGCTCAGTTTCTAATCTCTGCTGACGAAAGATGTATTCGTTCTGGTTATAGAAAAATTCTTCTCCAAAGTAAGCTGGATGCTTTAAAAATAAAGTAGTTTGCTTCAGGATGTAAAACTGAGGCACCAGCACGAAACATAAATCCCAAATGAACTATAAACAGGATGTTTACATCTCAGTGAGAAGGAAGCTATACCATATTGGCAATCCAGTGGTGTTAATTCATCACAATAGGAAAAAAACTTGACATGCAAAGTCCTATATGAATAAAGGTGTAAACTTCTTTTTTTAAAAGAGTCTTGCTCTGTCACTGAGGCTGGAGTGCAGTGGTGCAATCATAGCTCACTGCAGCCTTGAACTCCTGGGCTCAAGTAATCCTCCAGCTTTAGCCTTCTGTGTAGCTGGGACTACAGGCACGCACTACACTTGGCTTATTACTAATTTTGTGTGTGTGTGTGTGTGTGTGTGTGGTGTGTGTGGAGGTAGGGTCTTGCTATGTTGCCTAGGTTGGTCTTGAACTCCTGGACTCAAGCAATCCTCCTGCTTCTGCTTCTCAAAGCACCGGGATTACGGGCATGAGCCACTGCACCCAACCAACATACAACTAAATGAATTAAATTTGCTCGGAAAGCTTATTTGAAGGAGAGAAGTTGGTGAGTAAATTTCCTCCTGGAAGGCCACTCTTTTGTCTTTAAACTTTTGAAATCCCCATCTCACATTTACAGTAGGAATCCCCTACTTGATCCTTGTTTTAAAAAGTTAGTTAAAAGTGGAGAAAAGCATTCACCTTTAAACCTGTGTATCAATGTAGGTATGGATAGACATAGATTAATTTTTTAATTCAGAAGCAAGATTTAAGGAGCAGGCATTTAAACTTACACCTTCTTGTTTCTGTAAAAAAAAAAAAAGCTACAATCTGATTACCATTTTATAGTAAAATCCAGAGTTACAGTTGGAAGCGACCTTCAAAATAGTTTCCTTTAACTCCCTCATTTTACAGATATGAGCATGGAATCTCAGAAAGATGAGAGGCCACAGCTGGTGAGTGGCAGAGTTGGCCGCAGACCCCTCACTTCCTGACCCTGGGTGCAGGGTGCCTTTTGACTTACCATAAACCTAACAGGAATTAGGCCAGTGATTCTTAGAAGGCCTAACACAGGACTCACTTGTGCAATCAGCGTGCATTGTCCCATGGAATTTGTTATCTCCAATTGTGTTCCTGTTATGGGATTTGTTGTCCTGTTTTCTGACTCTGCACTTGATTTGCAATTCTGGACCATAGCAATGTGCTTCCCCAGAGTACAGAGCAGTGGTCAGTGAATTTAATCTCTCTCACTGTGATGTGTGAGAGAATTGTTACAGCTCCACCTAGTGGACAAATTCACGTCGAGGGGGAATTGCAAAGGGGATGCTGCCCGCTGAGAACGGATCTGCAGGCGAGAGGGCAGAATACATCACAGAGAGGTTAAAGCTGCAAAAAGTTGTACTGACAACTGGCTGTAAACGAAAGCCTGTTGTGGAGAAATCAAAGTATAATTATTAGAGAGGGGGAAAAAACTATCAGCTTTCTCATTACTTCAAGGACCTCTAGAGATTTTTATAGCTTCTGGAGGATGCTGTTAGGAGTCAGAGGATGGAATTAATAGAACTCACAAATGAAAACGAATTCTTGGAATTTTCCTATAAGTGAACACAGGCAAATTTACTCAGCCTTGTCTGACTGGCCTCCAGGATTTCTTAAGGCCCCAATACAGTAGAAAGGCAGATGCTGACGGTGGGCTCCAGTCCTCGGCCAGTTAGTTAACCCCATTTGCCCTCTCAGGTTCATAACAGGAGCTCTGGGCTGAGTGCTTCAGAGGATCCTTTGTTAGTTTATATTCACTGTCTGTCTTTTGCTGTCTTTCTAAAGAGACATGACCAGAAGCTAAAGGATTGAGTTAATATTATACCATCCCTTGAAAGCAGAAGAAACAGTGTCTCTAAAAAATTCAAGCCCCAGAACATAAGTGCTATGTGTGTGTCTACATGTGACACACAGAGACAAAAAGTTAACCCTCTCAAGATAACTGTTCACATAGATTCCTACCCCCTTCTCCCTTACACCCCTTTCTTGTATCTTTTTTTTTTATTTTTTTTGAGATGGAGATTGGCTCTTGTTGCCCAGGATGGAGTGCAATGGCTTGATATCAGCTCACTGCAACCTCTGCCTCCTGGGTTCAACCGATTCTCCTGCCTCGGCCTCCTGAGTAGCTGGGATTATAGGCATACACCACCACACCCACCTAATTTTGTATTTTTGGTAGAGACAGTGTTTCTCCATGTTGGCCAGGCTGGTCTCGAACTCCCAACCTCAGGTGATCCACCTATGTTGGCCTCCCAAAGTGCATGGATTACAAGGGTGAGCCACCGCACCAGGCCTCTTACATCTTAACTTTCCATTACTAAGGAGCCAAGTAGCTTTTATGGTATTAATTTCCATTCTGTGCAAACATCTCTGGGACATATTGCTCCATGTTAAGTACAACTGCTTTCTGAAAAGAACTGACAAAACAACTGCTGCTGGTTTTCTTTTATTCAAATCAAGTTTATCTTTTTTATCTTCTTATCAACATCTATACAGTATGTTCAGAAAGCTTTTGCATCGATAGCAATTTTAAGAATGTCCTTGACATTAATGATTTCTATATTTGAGCACAGATCACATCTTCTTCTGAAGAAAGTATATAATGCTCTAAGGCTGAATTGGCATAAACATTGCAGAATCACAGGTAAATGACACCTGAAATGCAGCATACATTCAATAAATACTTATTGAACTGAATTGAAAAGACGGTTTGTGTTTTAATAGATGTGATTTGCATGGTTCCTTAGACAGCTGGTTGAGCAACTGAAGGGAGAACCCGAGAGAGCCAAGACCTATACCTTATTGCCAACAACCTTGGAGTTTGTAATCAGGAGCTCAGATCAAGCCACTTCTGACCCTAACTTGCTATGCTAACACAAATAAGTTACCTGAACTCTTTGCCACTCAAAGTCAAACCGACTGCAAGTTGGGAGGAGAAAGAAGAATATATAATTTGGAATTTTCTGGTCATAATAAGACATGTCGAGTTCTTAGCACAGTGTTACAAACAGTACTGCAAGCTCTTGATGACTCCTGGCAATTTGTAGATGCTAGATTGAGGAGCTGAATTTTTTGATCAAGAAAGACTTCTATCAAAGGCTTCCCTTAGAAAGGATGGGAAAATAATGAGAACTGAGGTAACTGACCAAGGATTCTGGATTATTCAACTAATTATAAAGTACTCTGATGAACGTCTTTTTTTTTTTTAAAGGAAATCTTTGTATGTGACATGAGAATAAGTAAAATATTTAGACAAAAATGAACAAAACTTTGCATTAGTGACTAAAAGAAGCTAAACATGCACAGAAAGTCAGGGGAAAACAAAAAATACATAACAGACTAGCAAAATGCCCATATCACAGAGAAAATTAAGGAATCTATGAAATAGTTGCTGTTGGGCAGAAAGAAATACATAATAAGTTCTAGATATCAAGCAGAGGGTGTTAAAGACAGAGAAATCTGGAGAAACTAAAGTGTCAAGGACATCTCACAGGATAGAAGCTTTGGAACCAGAAGCATTACATAGATTGGTAGGGAAAAAAATCATAGGGTATTTGGGGAGGTTTCTAAACATACCAGCCATGTTTACTGTAGAAGTAGGTTGTTTAAGAGATTGATAAAGGAGATCCCTTTGCCGGGAATTCCATACTTACATAGTTGCTGCTTTTGAAAACAGACATTGTGGGCAGTAAAGGGATACAGTTTAAAATTTGGTCAGCGTGGTAGGCAGAATAATGGCTTCCCAAAAAATGCTCGAATCCTGATCTCCAAAACCTGTGACTATGTTATGTTACATGACAAAGAGGGATTAAGGTCGCAGATGGAATTAGGTTTGCTAATCAGCTCACCCTAAAATTAGGTTATTTGGGGTTATCTGACGGGTCCAATGTAATTATAAGAGAAAAGAAAGGCAGAAAAGTTATTGTCAGATTGATATGATTTAAGAAATTGCTGGCTTTGAAGATAGAAAAGAGCAGTGAGCCAAGGAATGGTGAGTATCGATAGACCCTAGAAAGAGCAAGGAAACAGATCTTCTCCTAGACCTTCCAGAAGGAAATACAGCCCTGCCAACATTTTGATTTTAGCCCACTGATACCTGGTTAAGATTTCTGACTTCCAGTCTTTAAGATAATACATTTCTGTTGTTTTTAGAGGTGTGGCAATTTGTTACAGTAGCAGTAAGAAACCCATACAGCCCACCTTTCTTGTTCCAAGAGGGTGAATGCAGGAAGCCCACACCATTGGAACGTAGCTGTAGCAAAACACCTAGATGGGATTTAAAAATAAAAGAGGTGGAATTAGAGCAGAGAGGATCCATTTTAATTGCTAAGAGTTGAAGTACATTCCACCCTCCTAAGAGCACCCTGCAATAGGCTTGACCATCCTCAAGGATAGGCTTTCAGGGGATGTGCTATCAGCCCCTCTCATTGTGTGCTCCTGGTGACCTGTGAGTTATAGAATCGGGGAAGATAATTTTGACAAAATGCAACCAGAGAGGCCGACCCTGGATGTACCTAGAAGGAGGACTTACAGTAACAGCAGTAGGAGGATGCAGTCATGAAATGCATAGAATATGCAATTTGTGGGGGATAGGACTGTAGCCCAGCCAGAAAGGCAAAGGGCACAAAGATTGCAAAATCGAGCCTTTCTTCCTTCCAATGAAAAGAGCTCAGCCCCTGTGTGTAAAAATTTTGCAAGAAAAAAAATAAAAGATTTAGTTTGGATTAAGTTTTAGTAAGAGAAATAAATTGACCAGATAGAGTCTGTTAAAATGCCTACTCTGATTTACTTCCGGGGTTTATATAACAGCTTCTTTTTTCACACACTCAGGGATCTAGCCTCTCAAAGCCTAGATAGATTAATCTGTAAAGCAGAAATAACAAAAGGACCTATGTTATAAAATTATTGTGAGAATGGTACCATGTCAGGCAATGAGCAGATGCCTAGCACAGGATAAGCTATTACGATTGTTGCCATTAGACCTAGCTAAGAACTATCATGAATACACTAGACAAGAGTGATTCCAAGTTAAAATTCTATTTGCATTTCTAGGGCTTTTCATAGCTCTATGACCCCCTCACACTAGAACAATGTTTCTTAAACTTTAGCCTGCACTAGAAACACTGTAGGGCATGTTTAAACAGATGGCTGAGCCCTATCTTCCGAGTGGGGCAGGGGCAAGAATTTGGGTTTTTTTGAGACGGGGTCTCACTTCTCACCCAGACCGGAGTGCAGTGGCCTGATCTTGGCTCACCGCAACCTCCACCTCCCAGGCTCAAGGGATCCTCATGCCTCAGCTTCCTGAGTAGCTGGGATTAGAGGCATGCACCACTACCACTCAACTTATTTTTATATTTTTCATAGAGATGGGATTTCACCTTGTTGGCCAGGCTGGTCTGGAATTCCTGACCTCAAATGATCCACCCACCTCAGCCTCCCAAAGTACTGCGATTACAGATGTGAGCCACTATGCCTGGCCAAGAATTTGTATGCCTTTCTTTCTCTCTTTTTATTGTTTTGAGACGGAGTTTTGCTCTTTCACCCAGGCTGGAGTGAAGTGAAGTGCTGTGATCTCAGTTGACTGCAATCTCCGCCCCCACTAAGTTCAAGGGATTCTTCTGCCTCAGCCTCCCGAGCAGCTGGGATTACAGGTGCATGCCACCATGCCCGACTAATTTTTGTATTTTTAGTAGAGACAGGGTTTCACCATGTTGGCCAGACTGGTCCCAAAGTCTTGACCTCAGGTGATCCACCTGCCTCAGCCTCCCAAAGTCCTAGGATTACAGGAATGAGCCGCCACACCCAGCCAAGGAATTGGTATTTCTAGCATGTGTCCCAATGATGCAACTAGTTCAGAGACTGTACTTTGCAAAATGCTGGCCTAGATAATACAACTTAACTTGAATTTTCATGATGCACCTTATATTATAGTGTCCTCAAAAAAGCCCCTTTAGTTTCAGATCCAATAGGAAATGATTTTGTATTTCACTGGAAAACCATATACAGGAAGGGAGATAAGAGTCCATGTGATTACTTCCAATCAATGGGGTTAGAGGATATGGTGTGTTATATTTCCAGGCTAAATAATTTAAGAGCCAATGCATGACCTTTGAGCTTTCACCTTCTCTGTTCAGTGTCAAAGAAGCAATCATGGAGCTTAAATGTTGAGTTCCAAATGGTTCATTCAGCAGATGATGGAATGCCATCAGGCTGGGGTCTTCACCAGAGCCCTCCACGAGCCCAAATAAACATGTAATGTGAGCAGGAATTAAGCTTTTGTTGAGTGAAAGTTTTTTTTTTCCCCCTTAGGATAACTTACCCTCTTCTGATTAATACAGATTCCAAGTTAGGGCTCATAAATGGGTATTAGAAGACTTTACTGCTCTTGCTGTTACTAAGCTGGTCATGAACCAAGATTTGAACCATGTATTTCATCACCTCCTACACATCAAGAAAGTGGTAATAAGGTAATCTTTCCCGTCCCAATCCCAGTGCTGGCTACCCAGCAGGACCCCACACATGCTTTTTAGATACATAATACATTCGCCTTTCTCTTTGTCTTTTTCCCTTCACTTTTCTTCTTCATTAGTCTGCATAAAGGAGAATGGAGAGCTGTTTGAGGAGGACAGAGACAAAAGATTGAATGGCCTTGGAAAGACACTGAGAAAGTATTTGCCGGGATTCAATAGCAACTGTGGTTCTTGGCTCTGAATCCTAACAACCTCTGTGCTAGTCTGCACAGGCTGCCACAACAAAATTCTACAGGCTGGCTGGCTTAAACAATAGCATTTCATTTTCTTGCTGTTCTGGAGGCTGGAGTTTGAAATCAGGGTGCCAGCACAGTTGGGTTCTGATGTGGGTGTTCTTTCTGGCTTCCCGGCAGTACCTTCTTGCTGTGAAACTGAAATGGTGGCGTGAGTGGAGGAGGGAGGAGAAAGCAAGCTCTTTGGTGTCTCCTATGAGGGTACTAATCTCATCAGGAAGGCCCCACCCTCATGACCTCATCAAAACCCCATCTCCACATGACATCACATGGACAGTTAGGACTTATATAATTATGGGGGGGCGTGAGTCAACATATAGCAACTTTTCTATTAAAACCAGCATGAGGATTTCCTAGTCTTGCCAACATAGCCTAATAGACTCTTCCAGATGTTCCTCAAACCTATCCCAAATTTATGTCACACAAATATGCAATAGAGTAGTTACCCCTTTCTTATAGTTTTCACTTTTGCAGTTTTAGTTACTGTAGGTCAACCACGTTCTGAAAACATTAAATGGAAAATCCCAGAAATAAACAACTTAGATGTTTTAAATTACACACCATTCTGGGTGTAGCCATGAAATCTTGCATTGCCCTGCCCCCAGTCCCAGACAAATCATCTCTTTGTCCAACATATCCATGCCATACCCACCCATTAGATACTTAGTAGCCATCTTGGTTATCAGAGCAATTGTCAGTATCATTTCATTTTATTATTAGTTATTGTTGTCAATATCTTACTATACCTATTTCATAAATTAATCTTTATCATAGGTAAGCATGTATAGAAAAAAATGTGATGTAGACAGTGTTCAGTACTATCTGTTGTTTTAGGCATCCAATAAGTATCTTAGAATGCATCCCCGATGAATAAGAGGGTACTATTTTATATGTTTTCCACAGCCAATTCAGGGCAAAAGATAAAAGGAAAACCAGAGAAAAGGCAGTTATTACAAGTTCCTTGCTTAAATATTTATAAAAATAAACATTTGAAGCTTGGTGTATTAGTTTGTGACAGAGTAACTGCCGTGTGAGAAGGTAACAATTAGAATGAGTTTCTTAGAAGTACAGTATTCTGTATACTATACACACACACAACACACACAAACACATACACAACACAGACACATACATATGTAACATACACACACAACACACATCCATACACATACACAAGCATAAATACACAGCACACATACACACACACCACACACACACAACAGATACAAACAACACACAAACACATACACAACACAGACACATACACATATAACACACAAACACACACAACACACACCCATACACATACACATGCATAAAAACACACACACACACACACACACACACACACACTGTTCCGTGACCTTTAAGCCTCACTATTTGCTTCAATAAACAGAAAGCTAGAAATCCTGGGACAAAGTATTCACAATCTTTAGAACAGTCTCTTTCTTCTAATCCAGCAGGCCCCTGTTCAGATCCTTCCTTAAAAACAAAAAAGAAAACCAATGCCTTTAAAGTTACTTTCCCGAAGAAGCCTCTCTTTCAGTAGCTAGATGAAGGTGCAGAGTCACAACTAATCAAAATCCCTTTATGTAGTGTTTTTCATTCTGTGCCTTGAATGGTTTCACTTTCTCTTTTTCTTAATGCCACGTCTGCTTTCTTCTCTAGATTGTAATTTGCTTGAGGGCAGAGGCTGCACTTTCCTTTGTGGAGCACAAGTATTTTGAAAGAGCCTGCAGTATTGTGAGCACTCAGTAGAATTTTGTTGATGATAGTGATGTTTCTGAAAATGTCTAAGAAAAAAGGAGACAACTCTGGCTTGCTGTGGCCTTCACCTGCTTAATCTAAAGTGTCTTTTTTTCCTTTCATAAACAATAATGCACTCAGGCAGCACATATGCAAGAAAGTGAGTCAGAAGAGCAATTCAGTTTTCCAGTGCCCTTATGTGACTCTTTCAATGCCTTAGGAATCTGCTTGAGGATTTATTTTAAGTATACCAGCCATGCAGTTTCTAGACTCCATGAGCACAAGATATGATTCCACTCCCTCCTCTTCAATCTCACATTCTTAATGCTTAAACTGTGCCCTTGCGACTTTTCTGTTAGTTAAGAGATGTACAACATAGGGGCAAAAATCAATCTTAATTAAGGCGGACTCTGGAATTATGATCGAAGGAGGTACATTAGCCCAGTGCTTCCAGCCCCCCATACACTGTTGTTATTGATGTCTGGACAGATGGGGAAAGTGAAACAGGAGTCAATACTTCGATCTACTGTGTTCTCTAAGGATCTGAATTTTTAACACATCCATAACGAGTGCTGGTGGTGTTTAATAAATACACAGCAGCCCCTAAGGGTGATTCTGTGTGTAGAAGGCACCAATAAAGTCCCTGAAGCTTCTAGGTGGTAGAAGAAGGTAGGCTCAGCTTAGAAGAACCAAGATACAAGTGTGGCTTTTCCCAATGACATCACGTCTGGGAAGCCCTTTTGCCAAAGCAATCAGTGCAACTCACATGACCTTAGGCGGTTTGCTCAAGGAAAAATGCAATTCAGTAAAATTATTTCTTCTGAGATGTAAGAATTCAATTACTTCTCTTGCTTATACGTGTCAGACAGATGTTGCCCCATTCAACATTCTCTCCTATTCTTATCTGGAAAGCCCCATAGTGCCTCCTTAGCAATAATTCTACCTCAAGGCCCCAGATTCCTGACCATTGTTAATTGGTTGATGAGAATCACCTGACCCTGAGAGGACCAGTCAAATTCTGTCTCTGACAAATTGTTATTAAGGTTCAAGAAGCCTCGTTGTTCTTCATAAAGTGACTGAATGGAAAAGACGTTTCCTCCTGGGGTTGTGAGGGTTAATACTAAGTGTCAACTTGATTGGCCTGAAGGATGCAAAGTGTTGATCCTGGATATGTCTGTGAGGATGTTGCCAAAGGAGATGAACGTTTGAGTCAGTGGGCTGGGAAAGGCAGACCCACCCTTAATCTGGGTGGGCATCATTTAGTCAGCTGCCAGCATGGCTAGAATATAAAACAGGCAGAAAAACGTGAAAAGACTAGACTGGCCTACTCCCAGCCTACAATTTCTCCCAGGCTTGATGCTTCCTGTCCTTGAAGATCAGACCCCAAGTTCTTCAGTTTTGGGACTCAGACTGGCTCTCTTTGTTCCTTGGCTTGCAGATGGCCTATTGTGGGACCTTGTGTTCATGTGAGTTAATACTTAATCAACTCCTATGTATATAGGAGTTTATATATATGTACTATATATACAAACTATTAGTTATAAATAGTTATAAACTAGTTATTAGTTATAAATAACTAATAGGATATATATATATATAAAATAGAATATATACTAGTTATATTGATACATATTATAGTATAGTACATATAGTATAGGATATAGTATATATATCATATATAACTAATATTTATAGGATATAGTATATATACTATGTCATATATATAATATTTATAGGATATAGTATGTATACTATATCTTATATATATAACTAATATTTATAGGATATAGTATACATACTATATAGTATATATGAAAAACTAGTATATATACTAATGTATCTACATATAACTAATATATATATACTATACTATATAGTTGTAACTATAACCTGCTTAATCTAAAATGTCTTTTTTTTCTTTCATAAACAATAATGCACCCAGGCAACACATATACAAGAAAGCAAGTCAGAAGAGCAATTCATATATATGTAATGCTATACAGTTATAACTATATAGTATAGTATATATGGTTACATATAGATATATATTAGTTATATATAACTAATAACTAATAGGATATATATATATATAGTTCTGTCCTCTAGAGAACACTGACTACTTCAGGGGGAGACTAAGGTGGCCATTTTGGGGTGCCTATCTTCTCGCCTCTTTTGCTTGAGTTGCAGATACTAGGCTGAAGAAAGGAAACAATGAAATAGATGTGTCCAGTGTGACAGAGACCAAGGATTTTTTAACAGTGAGAGATGGAGACAGTCATGTGACTGACAACTGCTTGTTTGAGCCCCAGCTCCCCTTTCCAACTTTCAGTTTCATTAATACTTCCATATCTTTTTCATAAATTATTTTCTCTTAAGCCAATGATTCTTGGAACTCGAATATTCTTGAATTCATTGCTTCCTTTGTCAAAAACTTGCCACATATTCAACAGTGTACTAGGTACTGTGGCGCCATCTGGAACACTGATATGGAAAAGACATATTTCCCGCTTCATGTAGATCACTGTATAGTTGGTAGACAAGATAGTAAAGCAGCAAATCATAATGCTATATTCTAAGTGGAATGAAAGAACCAATACAAAGCCTGGAGGTAGCTTAGAAATTGACAGAAGGACAATTAGCAAAGAGATGTGGAGAGGAAGGTAGTATCTGAGACAGCTTTTGAATGTTCAGTGGAGGTTTTCGAAGTGGATGAGGAGTCTAAGAGCATTCTTGGTAGAAGGAACAGCAGATATATACAAACAAAAAGGCCTAAGAAGATAGCATGTGTATTTGTAAAAAAACAATACATTTCCTGGCTTGGCACATATAAAATGATATTCAATGGAAGAAAGCAAAGATGGGAAGAGGGGTCAGATCCTATCCCATTAAAAAAAGCTTGGACTCAGGTTGTATTTTAATAGATAATTTATGAACAGATGGACAAAGATACACTCACTGTTAAGAAAAGTGCCCAAATGATAACATCTCAAATAATAACCTCAGGCCAGTGACAGAGGCTGATGGATAAGAATGGTCTCAGAAGTCTTTAAATAACCAGATGCTTTTCAGGACATTCTGTTGATTGTCAGAACGCCACGGCTTGCACCATCCAGCTGTGCAGCACATCTAGTACACGTGAATTTGGCATGAATATGCCTTCTCTTCTCTTGGCTTATGGTCAGCCTAAGAATGCCCATTTATCTTTGCTTTTCACTAAGCCTCAATAGGTCTCTGGAAAAGAGAGAGATTCTGCAGGTGGGGAGTAATCTGGTTTGGCTGGAGAGATTGAATCCATCTGTCCATGACAAACACTTTCCCAGTTCTTTCATAGAACATTGATTATGTCAAGAAAATTGAGAAATCTTTTAAGAAGGAGTTATTGTAGAAAGAGCTATAGATCACAGAACACGTAGAGATGATTAATACTTCGTATTATTATAGCCAGAGCAATAAAGTGAGACCCTGTTTCTACAAAAATAAATAAATAAATAAATTAGCCAGGTGTATTGCCACATGGCTATAGTCCCAGCTACTGGGGAAGCTGAGGCCGGTGGATCACTTGAGCCTGGGAGGTAGAGGCTGCAGTAAGCCGTGATCAAGACAATACGCTACAGCCTGGGTAACAGAGCGAGGGCTTGTCTCAAAAACTAATAATAATAATTGGTATTATTATTACTAATTTTAATAATGACTAACTTGCTGTTGAGCACTTATTAGGTAGCAGATAATATGCTAAAAGCTTTATGTACATTTCTAAATTTAATCACCTTTTCAAAAATTCTATAAGGTCTACACAATTATTGGCCATCATATTCTACAGATGAGAAATATAAGGACTAGAAATGTTAAGTAACTAGGCTGAGTTTATACAACCAAGAAGTGTTAGGAACTATACACACATTCTCTCTAATTTTTACAATGTTAAATTTATTAATAGATCAATTAGTATTTTAGTGGTCTGAAAAACTAGATTCTAACTACTAAGTAATAGCTATCATTTATTAAAAGAACTTTTTGATGTTTTATTTCCACTAGTTTATTTAATTATCACGAATACACTATGAAATTAATACTACTGTTGTCTCCACAGATTAAAAATAGAAACCAAAAAATCTGCCAATAATAGTTAGCACTTCAAGTAGGCAAAATGACGCCCCCCACCCCCCAAAAATATCTTCACATCCTAATCCCCAGAACGTATGAATATATTAGCTTACCTGGCAAGGAAGAATTAAGGTTGCAGATAAAATTAAGGTTGCTAATCAGATGACTGTTTATTTTTATTTTTGAGATGGAGTCTTGCTATGTCACCCAGGCTGGAGTGCAGTGGCACAACCTTGGCTCACTGTAACCTCTGCTTCCTGGGCTCAACCGATTGTCCTGTCTCAGACTCCTGAGGAGCTGGGATTACAGGCACATGCCACCACGCCCAGCTAATTGTTTTGTATGTTTAGTACAGACAGGGTTTCACCATGTTGGCCAGGCTGATCTGGAACTCCTGATCTCAGGTGATCCGCTCGCCTCGGCCTCTTAAAGTGCTGGGATTACAGGCTTGAGCCACTGCACCTGGCCAACTTTCAAGGAGCTAAAGTAATCTAAATTATCCAGGTGTGTCCAATGTAATAATAAGTGTTCTTAAAATGGAAGGAAAACTCTAAAGAGAGAACTGAAGAGCTCCCCTCGTGAGCAGGACTTGGTTTTAAAGTGCTGAATTTGAAGATGGAAGAAGGCGGCCATGAGATAAGGAAAGTGGGTGGTTTATAGAAGCTGGAGAAGGCAAAACATGAATTCTTCCCTAAAGCCCTCCAAAAGGAAAGCACTGTGCCAACACCTTGATCTCACCTGTAAGACCCACATCATTCCTGCTTATAGCACTTTAAGATAATAATAAATGTTCTGTTGTTTTAAGCCAAAGATTTGTGTCAATTTTTTACAGCTAGCATATAAAACTAATACAGCACTTCCAACTATTTTGTCATTGAGTTTTTACATCAGCTGACAAAGTTCACAATATTATTGGCCAGGTGCAGTGGCTCTTGCCTGTAATCCCAGCAATTTGGGAGTCCGAGGTGGGTGGATCACTTGAGGCTGAGAGTTTGAGACCAGCCTAGCCAATAAGGTGAAACCCTCATCTCTATTAAAAAATACAGAAGTTAGCTGGATATAGTGGTGCACATCTAAGTCCCAGGTACTTGGGAGGCTGAGAGGGGAGAATTGCTTGAGCCCAGGAAGCTCAGATTGCCATGACCAAGATTGCGCCACTGCACTACAGCCTGGGTGACAGAGTGAGACTCTGTCTCAGAAAAACAAAACAAAAAGTTAACATTATTATTTTCATTTTACAATAGAGCAGTTGAGACGTTGATTTTTAAATTAACTTTTCCAGAGGCATTTACCTACTAAATAGGAAATGGCTCTTGCTGATTCTCAAACTTGTGGGCACAAATCACATTTTTGGTGACCCAACATTTTTATCGAGTTTCTAGGAGACGTTTTGGTTGATTTGGGTGTTTCAAAGCAATAAATAATTCTCTAAATTATTTAACTTTACTCTCAACCATTTCTCACATTAAACTCTAGAACTGTTACTGTTCCTCAGAGATATGCTAAGAGTAGGAAGGATTTAAAGATAAATGCCTATTATATTACATTTTATCCTTTCTCCAAACCTCAAAATTTCAGTGAAAAATGTGGCATACTCCAATGCTGCTTACAAGAAATAAGGGATTAGCAGAAATTCCTCCAGAAGCCCACTCTGCTATGATGCCCCGAATGGTCTCCTTGTGGCCAAGTGAATATCCAGGCCTTTCTAAATATCTAGCTTATTCCACCTCTGAAGTATTACCTGAACATCTGACTCTTTACCACAAAGTATTTAGTTTGGTATATTGCAGAATAATTTAGAGAGGTGGAAAATAAAAGGCCTAGAAAAGCAAACTATTAGCTTTTCCAGTATTCGTTACCCAGATCTTTTTAAAAGCTACAAGAGTATCTTTGGGGCATCCTTTTCCCTAAAGAATACCACACTTATGACCCTTGTAAGACTGAAGAAGGGAATAAAACGTCTCCATCCACATGATCATCTACTCTTGAGTAGAAAAAGGCCAAACATTGCTCCCTTTAGAAACCAGTGTATATATTTATTCTTCTATTGAATTGTACCTCCCTCATCCATCTGTCCATCCATCCATCCATCTATCCATCCATTCCATCTATCCATCCATCCATGTATTAAATGTTTATTTTCCAAACCAACATATGCAAGTCATTTTATTTTAACTTTGGAAATACAGGTACAGAATGTAAAGTGCATGACAAAGTTGTTAGAATATACAAGCTCACAGCTGCAACAGTGCATTAGAAAATAGTTAGAAAACACAGTATGAATTTTGCTAAATATATTAGTTGTTGCATGTAGAATCAGTAAGGTGTCCAATGATAACTTAGAGAATAAAGTTTCCTTTGAATGTGAAATCACAATAGCAGTGCATATAGGATCAGAATGCAAATAATCACTTCACAGGAGGAGAATAAAAGCTCTCTGACGCGAGTAAGAACAAAATTACCATAAAAATGCCCTAGCTCTAGTTCTGAGTAAGATGGAGTAAGCACACTCCATCTTTCTTTCACTGAGTATAGCTGCAAAATTTAGACAAAATGCATGGAGCAGATATTTGAGGTCTCAGAAAAGTAAAGAGAAGTGAGCAAATTTGGAGTCGAAGGCCAGCATTCAAAATACCACTGGACTGGCAGTGATGTTAGTGTTTTTTTTCCTTGAGTACCCTCTTGGCTAAATTCAGTTCACTAGAATTGGGTAGTAGAGAACAGATAGAGGAAGCTCTGGGAAAAACCTTCTAGTTTTGTCTTAGAGAGTGAGAAAGTGCGCATTTAATTCACATAGGGAATGTAATAATTCATCGATATTTTTGGTTTCTTTTCTCTGTTCTCCTTTGCCCCAGGATCCAAGCAATACCATAGTGGTATGATAGCAGTATTCAGCAGTAACAGAAGCTTGCAGCAGCCAAACTCCTGAGGGTAAGGAGTCCTCTTATCCAGTCGGTGGAGCTGTGGCTCCAAGAGGGCGGGGCACTTATTTCCTAACAGGGAACAATAATTTAAATCACTGCAGATTACTCATCAGAAACCATGGAAGCCTCATATGAAGAAAGTGGTACATTTTTTTAAAAAATGGAAAGGTCTCTTATCTCGAAATTCTATATTCAGTGACAATATCCTTAAGAAGTGAAAGTGAAATAAAGTTATTCTAAGATATAGAAAAATTTAGAGTTCTAGCCAGCAGACCTTCTTAAAAGGATGTCTAAAGGAATTTTATCAGACAGAAGGGAAATAATACCAGAAGAAAATTTTGAAAACAGGAAGGAAGGAACAGCAACAAAGATGATAAATATCTCAGTAAACATAGCACACTAATTTTCTCCTCTTGATTCTTTTAGACTACGTTTGACAATTGACATTTAAAAATCATTGCTTAATGCAATTGCCAACAAATGTAGAGATAACATATAAGAAAACTTTAAGATGAAGATGATAGAGTAAAGGACCTACATGGTATTAAGATTTTTGCATTCCAATTGAAGTCGTAAAATATTGACTAAGTAGACTGCAAAAAGTCAATTAGGTATCTTGCTGTCTCTAGAGCAACAAAAACTACAAAAACATATACACATTATGCTTTTAAACACAATATACAGATTAAAATTGAACCATATAATTTTGAAAAAACCTAAAAGAAAATAAGAAAGGGAAAACAGAGTAACAAAAATCAGAGCAAATAAACAAAAAGCAAATAATGTGATAGTAGAACTAAATCAAAGCTTAATCACAAATGTGGAGAAAAAGGAACACTTTTACACTGTTGGTGAGAGTCTAAATTAGTTCAGTCATTGTGGAAGACAACGCGGCAATTCCTCAAAGACCTAGAGGCAGAAATACACTCTGACCCAGCTACCTCATTACTGAGTATATGCCCAAAGGAATATAAATCATTCTACTATAAAGATACATGCATATGTCTGTTCATTGCAGCACTATTCACAGTAGCAAAGATACAAAATCAACCTACATGCCCATCAATGATAGACTGAATAACGAAAATGTGGTACATATACACCATGGAATACTATGCAGCCATAAAGAAAACGAGATCATGTCCTTTGCAGAGACATAGATGGAGTTGGAGTTGGGAGAAGGAAAAGCATCAGGAAAAATTACTAATGGATGCTGGACTTAAGAACCTAGGGGGATGATATGTGCAGCAAACCACCATAGCGCACATTTACCTGTATAACAAACCTACACAACCTGCACATGTACCCCAGAACTTAAAATAAAAGCTGAAGAAAAAAGTAATCATAAATGCAACTGCCTCAAACCATACCAATTAAAAGACAAATACTGTCAGCACGGATTAAAAATTACAGAGACCATCCACATGCTCTGTCAAAAAACTCAGTCCACGTGTAGTGATATAAGTAGGATAAAATAAACAATGAAAAAAGATATACCATATACTAATATACTACTTTTAAAAAGCAGGAGTGGCTATATTAATATCAGACAAAGTTGACTTCAGAGCGAAAATTATCAGAAACGAAGCATTATGTACCTTACATAATGCTAAAAGGGTCAAAACACCAGGGAGTCATAACATTCTTAAATGTATATACACTTACAAAGAGTGTTAAAATACATGTTGCAAAAACGGAAAAAAAAAACTGCAAGAAGAAAGACATAAACTCAAGTTATAGTTGTAAACTTCATCATACCCTCATTAAAAAATACAATAGGTAGACAGAAATTCAACAATGTATAGCACTGAGAAAAACTATAAGCTGGCAGGAGCTCATCGACACCTGTAGGACACTTCACTAAACAAGAAGAAAGTGCTCATTCTTTTGAAGCATTCATGGAACATTCACCAAGACAGACTGTGTCTTAGGTATAAAAAATAAAAACTTAAAAACCCCTGAAATTATACAAAATATGTTCTCTGATCATTATGGAATTAAACTACTAATAACTAAAACAAAGCAGAAAACCCCAAATATTTGGAAATTAACACATTTAAAATAATACGCAGGTCAAAGAGAAAGACATAAGAGAGATTAAAATGTATTTTGAACCGAAAGAAAGTATAAATTTGACAAATCAAAATCTGTGAGATCCAACTAAAGCAGTTCTGGGAGAGAAACTTATCATACGAAGTATTTATATTAGAAAAGATAAAGGTTCTCAAATTATCAATATAATTTTCTACCTTAAAAACTGGTAGGAGCAAAATAAACTGAAAATACACAAAAGTCAGAAATAACAAATTTAAGAACATAAATGAAGGAAATTGAAAAGAAAAAGCAATAGAGAAAGTTAATGGAACAAAAACTTCTTATTTTAAAAGATTAATAAAATTATTAATAATAAACTTATGACAAAACTAACAAAATTGAGACAGAAAACCAGAAACTACCAACACTCACTCAAGATGAAATGGAAAATAAGAATAGTCCAACTAGTCAATAAATGGAGTCTATAGTTAAAAACCTTCTGAAAAGAATTTCCCAGGCTTAGATGGCTTCACAGGGGAATTCAGCCAAACATATAAGAATAAATAGTACCAATACTGTATAATCTTTTCCAAGTAATATAAGAGGAAAGAATTTATTCTGAGATTATGTGATAGGCTATTGACCTTTAGGACTGTATTGAAACCAAGGATTTGTGTAACAGCACAAACACATCTTCATAATAATCAGATAAAAAGTATGAAAACCCAATGATAGAAGTATTTCAATTATGATGAAAGTTTGGCTGATTTTACTATCACCTAAGTTAGCAAATAATGTGTGAATCCCACCAACTTATAGATGCAAACAAGGTAATATTTATTTTTTTGTTTTGTTTTATAGGAGGGTAGAGTGGATGGCACTATTATTTGCCTATTTAACTCGCTCACTTACCTTTGCTTTTACGAACGAAAACCGATGCTTTTCAAGGATATCAGACCTAATTTATTTTATTTATGTTAGCCTCATCCCCTTGTCCAGTGATTAATTTAGGCATAGGTATGACACAAGACTTGCCAAAGATACATGAGAAGGTATCAGCTGGAAGGCTTAAGACAATGATTTTTTTTTTCTTCTTTTTAAAAATGGAGCACAAGACAGGAACAGTTCTACTTCATGTAGAATCTGACATGTACATGTGATGCCTTGGAAAGTGTCAGCCATCATTGGATTATGCATAGTGACAGACTAAGAGCACAAGTCTACACGCTGAGGATGACAGGATGGAAATGTGGAAGAAAATTTGATAAAATTTTTGAACTATTTGATTAACCCATTCTAGAAACTTTCTGACAAAACTTTTTGGTATGTGAGATAGAAAAGCCCTATGGTTTAACAAGTTTTTGTTAGTTTTTAAATATTAGTTGGGGAATAAAATGCTTCAAATGATATGAACATTTTTGTATTAACTTATCATCAGCAGTTTTCTAGATCTGGCATAAAGAAACTATAAATCTGACATTTTAACATTTTTGTTTGGGTCCACATATCTGTTAATCTATTATAAGACAGGGATGAGGAAAACTAATAGAAAAAAATGCATCCATATGTATTTTATATGTAGGTATATAGGTATGCATGCATATACATATATAATGGCATATTATACATGCCTTTATATTTCATGAAAAACATAGGTGATTTTTTTCAAATGATAATACTATATGAGATAGTAGAAAGGATTTTGATCTGAAAATTGAGGAACCTAAAATCTGTTTTTTTCTCTTTCTTTACAAACGGCAGAGTGCCGTATGCGGCACCTCGTTTGGATGTGTCTGGAGTCTTGGAAGCTTGACTACTCTATGTTCTCTTAGAATTGGATCTTGAAGCTGGGCGTGGTGGCTCACGCCTGTAATCCCAGAACTTTGGGAGGCTAAGGAGGGTGGATCATTTGAGGTCAGGAGCTCAAGACCAGCTTGGCCAACATGGTGAAACCCTGTCTTTACTAGATACAAAAACCAGCTGTGTGGTAGTGTAGCACGCCTTTAATCCCAGGTACTGAGGAGGCTGAGGCAGGAGAATCGCTTGAGCCTGGGAGGTGGAGGTTACAGGAAGCCAAGACTGGGCCATCGCACTCCAGGCTCGGTGAGAGAGTGAGACTCTGTCTCAAAAAATAATAATAAATAAATAAAAATAAAAGGATCTTGAGAACTTGTCTGAAATTTCTAGCAGGTGAGTGCAGCTAATCTTATATATCACTTTCAGAAGACTGGTTATCTTCTATAGGGGACAGTGGTCCTCTTGACTGAGTGCTCAGTTCTGGAGGTGTGCAATGAGGGAGGAAGGAAACATCTGTCTAGGCAGCCAGATAGCAGTGTCGCCTCTGGTGATCAAAGAGGTGGCAGATAGTGCAGCCACATCACCTTCAGATCCATCGAAGCACCTGCATTTTTGTCCTCATTATGAGCACTGGTAAATGACATGATTTTTCTTTTTCTCCCTCAGTTAATGTTTCAATAAATTGAGAGGCTTGGACTACATAATCTCAATGTCCTTTTCTATTTTATGAGAATATAAGTTTGAATTTATTTTAATTAACAACACCAAATAGTGAATGAAATATGTTAACATTGTGGTTCTTGTGTGCTTTCTTTAATAGATTTAAAGAGGAAAAAAGACTGGCCTAGCAATAATACTATGCGGTGAAAATGAGAAAAAAATTAAAAGACTAGTTTCAATTTCAAGTGATTTCAGATTTCTTAATGGTTTCAAATTATGAGGGATGTGTGAGATATATGTTAAAATAAGAAAGCTTCAAATTGCACCTCCCACAAACTTGAAAGGCAAAATTTAACATTTGTTATGATACTAATTTTTATTAAACTTGGAATATACTTTCAAGGGATCATGACTGGATATGCCTTTAGAAAATAGTATTTTAGAAAATAGTCTATTTTCTTCAGTGATTAAGTCAGTTTACTTACATATAAAGTTTTGTGAAGAAAATATTAGAAATCATAGACTCTAAACCTGGCATATGCCTGTGGAAATTTACTATTAATTGACAATGAATTCAGATATAAATGAGGCATTTATCTAAATGTAGAGTTGAGAATTTACAGGACTAATTCAGTCTGTATTTATTATCAGACTTTTATTGAGCACCTGCTATATGTCAGGAACACTTCTAGGCATATGCAACACACAAGCAATAAAAACTTCAGCCTCTATGAAGTCAAGGTTTTATGCTGGCTAATGAGAAATGTTACAGAAACAAAAACATAAATCAACACAGGTGAGATTACAGTGCCAAAGTGTGGACAGGGTAAGTTACGTTAACAGGAAGGTCAGATTATGCCTCATTGAGAAGATAATATTTGAGCTTATACTTTAAAGGAGTGAGAGAGTTTGGGCATTTAAATCTCTATGTGAAAAGTGATCTAAGCAAAAAGAACTGCTAGTGCAAAATTCCAATCTGGGAGAGTATCTAACTTGTTTGCAGAAGAGCAAAGGCACCAGTACAACTGAAATGGAATAATCAAACCATACACTTGTAGATGATGTCAGAAAGGTAATGAGTGGCAGACTGTAAGCCTTCACAGGCCATTATAATGAAATTAGCTTTAACTCAAAGTGAAATAGACATTGGAGGGCTTAGAGCAGAGGAAAGTTAATATATGCTTTATCATTAGAGAAATGCAAGTCAAAACCACAAAGAGATATCATCTCACACCCATCAGAAGGGCTATGATTAATAGCCCTTAATAATATTAAGGGCTATAAATAATAACATTAAGGACTATTAATTAATATTATTTAAGAAGATTCATTTTTACATTTGTGTCTCTCATATATTTAGAATTCATACTGTTAAGGATGTGATGATGGCTCTTATTTATATCTCCCAGCCACATGGAAACTTGACCATGAAATAAATAAGAATTAAATAATTAATATTATCAAGAGCCCTTAATAGTAAAAAAATAACAGATGCTGGAGAAGTTGTGGAGAAAAGGGAACACTTATACACTGTTGGTAGATGTGTGTATTAGTTCAACCATCGTGGAAAGCAGTATGGTGATTCCTCTAAAAGCTAAAAGCATAACTACCATTCAACCGAGCAATTCCATTACTGGGTATATACTCAGAGGAATACAAATCATTTTACCATAAAGACACATGCACAAAATGTTCACTGCAGCACTATTCACAATAGCAAAGGCATAGAATCAACCTAAATGCCCATCAATGACAGACGACTGGATAAAGAAAATATGGTACATATACACCTTGGAATATTATGCAGCCATACGAAAGAATAAGATCATGTCTTTTGTGGGAACACGGATGGAGCTGGAGGCTATTTTCTTTTTCTTTCTTTCTTTATTTTTTTGAGACAGAGTCTCACTCTGTTGCCCAGGCTGTAGTGCAGTGACACCATCTCAGCTCACTGCCACCTCTCACCCCTGGGTTCAACTGATTCTTGTGCTTCGGCAGCCCGAGTATCTGGGCCTACAGATGGCCGCCATCACGCCCAGCTAAGTTTTGTATTTTTAGTAGAGATGGGGTTTCACCATGTTGGCCAGGCTGGCCTCAAACTCCTGACTTCAGGTGATCCACCCACTTCGGCCTCCCAAAATGCTGGGATTACAGACATGAACCACAGTGTCCAACCACAGGAGGCTATGTTTTTTAGCAAACAAAATATAGGAACAGAAAACCAAATGCCACATATTCTCTCTTATATGTGGGAGCTAAATAAATCTTGAGCAGAGAAAAGGAAACAACAAACCGTGAGGTCTACTTGAAGGAAGAAGGTGGGAGGAGGGAAAGGAGCAGAAAAGATAGCTCTTGGGTATTGGGATTAATCCTTGGGTGATGAAATAATCTGCATCACAAACTTCCATGACATGAATTCACCTCTGTAGCAAACCTTCACATGTACACCCAAACCTAAAATAAATGTTTTTTTTTTTTAAATTAAAATGGTAATATGTACTTTTAAGTTTGAAAAGAATGATTCTGGCCTCTGCAAGTATTGAATGGAAAATAGGAAGAACAGTTAAGAGGTTGTTAGTAGTGTGTATACAAAGTGTTAGCACCTCTTACTACTGGGGTAATAGTAGAGGTGGTAGGAAATATACAAATCAGAAATGAATTAAGTGTGAAGTTGAAGAGAAAAAGAAGAGTCAAGAAAGATGGATGGCTTGGGAGCCTTAATAATAAAATAATGTATTTTCCATCCGTGGAGTAGAGAAGGCTAAGTTAGGAGGAGGCAAATTAGGAGTTCAGTTTTGAACAATTGAGTTTGAGGTGTCTTTTAGAAATTCAAGATGTTGAGTAAAAACTGTATTTGTGAGTCTGGAATTTCAGAGATAGATCTAGGCAGTAGATACAAAGCTGGAAATCTGGGAGAAGAGAAGAACCGGCAAAGGAAGCTGAAGGAGCAATGAGAAAAGTATACAGAGAAACAACAATGTAGTGTCCTAAAAACAAAACGAAGGAAGTATATTCAGAAGGAGGAAGGTATCATTACTGTCTAGTACTATTGAGAAATCAAGCAAAATGAGGGCTGACACTGGACCAATGGAGTTTTGCAAAACAATAGCAGCGTGATTCCAAATCTTCCCTTAACTCTTAAAAGATAAAAAATAAACACAGTAAACATAAAACCACACAAGACAAATATCTTTAGCATTCCTAGGAGACAGAGAGAGTCAATTTTCAAATTACCTGTAAGTAGAAGAAAAAAGAAAAATTCCTACAACCCCCACCTGTGGCCACTAACACAAGCCAGTGGGAATGGTGAGCAGAAGGAAGAAAACTGGAGATTCCATGAAAAATAGCAGAGGGGCCTGGAAGTCAGGACATGCAGTTAAAATCACTGTCAGAAATAGGAAAAAGACACAAAAATACTGAACAACATAACCCCATGGGGAAGGGGCTTCCATATAAGCAGAACTGGAGGTAGCAGTCTTTGAGAAGCATTGCTTCTGGGGAAGAATTAACCATACAGAAAAAGGGTGATCCACTCTTAAGACAAAGCAGGGAGAAGAAAGGACATGAGAAGATGAAATTTGAGACCTGGAAGAGAAGGAAAACAGTTATGATATATCAAACCTTATCCAAACTTCCACTAGCAACAGCACATTTATAGGAGAAACTACACAGGAGAGGGTAGAACTGACACAAGAGGATACTCTTACCTGAGGGTTCGAGACCAGCCTGGGCAAGATGGGAAGACACCATCTCTACAAAAATAATAATAATAATAATAAAATAAAGTAGGATACTCTTGAACTTGGACACTTGACCATGAAATAAATTAGAATAAAAGAAAGTGGGCTACATAGACACAAAACTACTGTAAAATTCTAGAAAATGCAAATTAAAGACCTGCAAAGGAAAAAAAAAAACTTTATCCAAAAAACAAAAACCCCAAACAACCACACAAAAATTCAGCTGATTAAAATTGAAATATAGCCCCGCCAAGACCGAATTACCTATACCTGAGTGAGGGTTTTGTGAACAGGAAAAAACACTTTGATTCAAAAATATAAAAACTTAAAAAGGAAATGCAAAATGGGAAGAATTAAAATAAGTGCTGATTGAACTAATTAAATAATGTTGTAAACAGACAAAAACTCATTAAAAATAAAGACAACTGTAAGGTACACAAGGGAGACTAGAACTAAATGAAAACTTAAAGCATTGAAGAAAATTAGGAAAACAACCCAAGAATGAAAATGAGATCAAGAAAGATATTAAAAGGGTGAGAGAGAAAATGATTTAAATGGAAAACATATAAAGGAGGTTAAACATCCATATTAGTGATATCCCTGAAAAAGAAAATATAAATATAAAAAAACTAATATTTAAAACTATAACTATAGAAGAGTTTCCAGAAATTAAAGAAGATTTTAATCTGTGGATTGAAAAAGTCCACTGGCTACAAAGCAAACTGACCACAGTAGATTCAATTCTAAACATATCCTAGTCAAAGTATCAAATTTTAAACATAAAGAAAAATCCTCAGTGATTCACAATCACTTCTCTTTGAGAATTAAATTGGCACCATATTTTCGACAACGCAAAGAAAAAAACAGTGCATCTTTTTTGTAAATGGTGTTGAAACCACTAGATAGCCATTTAGTAAAAGATATAAATAGAACCATCATCACATCCTTACCAGTGTAAATTCTAAATATATGAGAGATTCTAAATGTAAAAATAAATCTGCATAAATACCAGAAAACATATGGGTAAATTCTTCTATTGTAAGATTTGCTAACTTGACTAAAAATCCACATGCAATTAAAGAACATACCAATACATATTACTGCATAAATACTATCAAAAGACATATAAAAAAACTAGAAAATAGTTATGATGTATAGCACAGATAAAGGACTAATACCCCTAATTTCTAAAGAACCTGTAAAAATTGAGGCTAATAGGACCAAGTATCCTATTGTGGCAAAATATATGAACATAATTATTCACAAAAAGAGATATGAAAATGACCATTGAACACATGAAAATATATTCAATAACACTCATAGATAAATGTACATTAAAATGATATTGAAGTTCCATTTTTCTACCATAAGATTGGCAAATACTCAAAAACTGACTGTAACATCCCTTAGCAAGACGACCGGGGAAAAAAGTGCTCTCATACATCGATGATAGGAATGTAAACATCACAACTGATACACATAAGAATTGAGCAATATGTAGCAAAATATCACACTGAATTTACTTTTTAATTCATCAGTACTAGTTCTTGGAATTTATCCTGAAGATACACATCCAAAAATATGAATATGTACACACAAAGTTTATTTATTGCAGTATTATTTGTCATTGCAAAATGTCGGAAGTGCCGTAAGTCCTCGCTTAACATAAATGATATGTTCTTTGAAACTGTAATTTTCAGTGAAACAATGTATAACAAAACCAGTGTTACTGTAGATTAAGTGTTAGAAGCAAGAGTTTAGTTTCTGCAGCATATTTCTGGTCACAAAACATCACTACATTTCTAAATAATGACTCAAAGCACTTCTAATGCTAAGCATTAAAATAAATGTGAACTATATATTTAAGAAAGATTAATAAAAACAAGTGAAAGAATGACACCCAATTTTGGGCAAATCAGTGAGCAAGGGCGGATGGGTCCAATGAAGAAAAAATTGTTTGCAAAGGGAATATTGTCAGGAGCAGCTCCTCCCACCACGTGGTTCAAAAAACAAGCAGTCTCCAAGATAGCAGCTTGCTGAGCACTGTGCTGTCACATTGTTTACTGTCGTGCATTTGTATGGTTATCGTGTACTTGATAAATTTTAGTTTTATGATCAGCTGTATTCATTCATTCATTCATTCATTCGTTTTCCAACCCACTTATTTCAGTTAAGGGGCCTGGGTAGCCAGATCCTGTCTCAGCAGCTCAGGGCTCCAGGTGGGAACCCACCTTGCCCAGGACACCATCCTATCGCAGGACACACTCTCACACACAGTCACATTCACTCTCCCCAGGACCATGTAGACAGGCCCCAGTTCATCCTATGTGTGCACCTTTGGAATGTGAGAGGAAATGAGAACCCCGAGAAACCCCATGCAGACAAGGAGAGAACACACAAACTCCAAAGGGCCATGGCCCCAGACAGGAAGATAATTTTTCCTCTTTAACATTATAAGAAATGAACATTGAACAAAAAAATTGTTATTCCAGAACTTCTTGTATTTAAATTTTTTGCAAATACAAGATTGGTTAAATAAACTATGATACAATGGAGTACATTGCAGTGGTAAAACTGAATGAAAAATAACTTTATGACAAGAAGTGATTTCTAGGTAATCTAAGTGGGGATTAAAAGTACAAAAAGCAAATATTATGTTACATTTTGTGGAAGAAAGAAGAAGGCATATACATATCTGCTTATCATTACCAACACAGCACAGGATGAATAAACAAACAAACAAAAAACACAAAGCAAAGACAAAACAAAACAATAAAATTGATTATCTACAAAGGGGGATGAATTGAAGGGGATAGGACAGGAAAAATACTTCTATGAATAAAGTTTTTGGCATAGATTTTTTTCTTTTGAAGTCACAATATTATTAAATTATTTTATCAAAATTTTAAATAAATATAAAAAATTAAAAATATATAAAATGTAATTTTTATTTCCTTTAAGAACGAGAAGGGAGGAGTAACTCAAGCAAAGATAAATAAAATAAATGAACATAACTTTATTGTAATGAATATTATAATCACATAGATGGGATGAAAGAAGGGAGGGAGCAGGGAAGGAAGGGTCGAGGGAAGCTGACCAAACCAAAATAACTTATCAACACAGTTTTGCTCTACATATCATTCGTGTTGGGCAGGCCAGGTGGAAGCAATGATATAATTGCAAACAAATCTTAAGTTTTTTTTAGCAGGTTTGTCTATTGTAGTGGTATGGCCATAAAAATTCTAAAACTATTTTAGAATTCCAAATTACATCTACTGTTTTAGATGTAATATAAGATGGAGTAAATTAGTCAATGTGTGGAGGTTGTCAGGAGTCAGAATTCTCGCTGTGAAAGAATGCAAAAACAAATATGGAATGAGAAAAGGGAGGAAAACTCTGTGGGAATGGAAATTATTGCTGTGAATTTGTGATTTCACATGTGTACATGCATGTAGGTAAGTAAATATAATCATTCACATTTGTACGCGTGTATGGATATATGCATGTATACACTTACATACATTTCCTAGACATAATTACTGAAAGGGCAATGAACGAAAGATACCGAAAGCATATCTTGCACCCAAATCTTGATCTCTATTACCTTCCTGAAAGACCCAGAGCTCCTAGGAGAAATGGTTGATCGTCAAGGCAGGGCAGAATAGGTACAAAATGAGCGTATAACATCTTGTTAGGTCAGAAGGTAAGACAGTGCTCAAAAAATGATGAGGGCCTTTCACAAGAACACAGGAGCCAGATTGATTAAATCTATACAATGTTAGTACCAAATGGTGAAATATAGTAATGAATTATGAACCAATAAAAAAAATGAAACCCTGAGTTCATATGACAACAAACAGATAAATAAGTAAATGAGATAGTCGGGAGGGGTCTTAGAGTAAAATGCTGAAGGCCAACTAGTAAATGTGGAAGAAAGATGAGGGTTGGAAAAACTCATCATTTTGCAACAATCATGATGAAATTTGGATCAGGCAAAACTACCTGGATGCTAAATTTGGGGAAGAAATTTTACATGGGGACAGAGTGTCTATTTTCATTAATTTTGTAATTGATTTACAGACCATTTATTAGTTGTAAAGGAGAAAAAACAGTATTTATAAAGTGGAGATATCAGGAGACATCTTGAACGTGTGATCAAAATGAATCCCAGTGGGGTACAGAAGGACATTATGTGCCTCCATATGCGATTCCATGACATAGGTCCAATATTGCCTATTTCAGCCAAGAAGGAGGAATGCTATATTAATAAAAATAGTGTGTGTTGGGTGTGCTATTTTCCAGAAATATCCATGTCATAAAAGGCAAAGAGAGTAAGCGGAAATGTTTCAGGAAAAATAGGCTAAAGAGATGTGACAACTACATGAAATAACCCTAGACTAGATTTTGTACCTGAGGGTGAAAGAAGGTATAAAAGACATTGTTAGATCAAATGAAAAAATAGACTAGAAATGGTAGGTTACACACAATTATGATGTCTATGTAAATTTATAAAGATTATAACTCTGCTGTAGTCATGTAAGATATTTATATTTTGAGAAAATATGCACTGAAATATTTAGAATTAAATGTCCATCCATGACATAAATATAACTCAACCTCTAAAGTTTCAGAGAAAAAATATGAATGTGTGTGAGTGTATGTTTATGTTAGAGAGAGAGCACACGAATGAGATGAAAACTAATAAGTGAATGTGAATAAAGATTAATGGTGTTATTTGTACTAATTTTGTTGTTGGAAGTTTTGTAAGTCTGAAGTATTTCCAAATAAAGTAAAAATAATTCATCATTTGGCTACATAAAAGTTACTGTTGACCTTGTTATGGTCATTTTTGATGGTGTATAGGATGAAAGCCAGGTTGAAGCACATTTTTTAAATGAAAGCTGAGAAAGTAGAAGTCTTAAGTATAAACATTTCTTTTAGGGAGTTGTGCTGCTGCCGGGCACAGTGGCTCATGCCTGTAATCCCAGCACTTTGGGAGGCCAAAGCAGGCAAATCACCAGGTCAGGAGGTCAAGACTAGTCTTGTCAAAGTGGTGGGACCCCATCTCTACTAAAAATGCATAAAAATTAGCTGGGCATGGTGGTGGGAGTCTGTAATCCCAGCTACTCAGGAGGCTGAGGCAGGAGAATCACGTGAACCCAGGAGGCGGAGGTTGTAGTGAGCCAAGATTGTGCCACTGCACTCTAGCCCAGGCTACAGTGCGAGACTCCATCTCAAAAGAAAAAAAGGAGAACGTTGTGCTGTAAAATAGAGCAGTGAAAAGATCTCAGATGGGCAGAAGGAAGGAAGATTAAGAGAAGTTTTCCTCAGAAATGAAAATAAAAGCAGCAGATGAATATATATATATATGTATATGTATATTTCATATACATACATATATGTTATAAGCAGATGAGAACGATTTTGACCATTAAAAATGTGTGATGTAAGAAAGCAAAAGAAAGCTAGTGGAGTGATGTCCTTGCCTGAACGAGCATGAAAAGATAGCCTCTATTATGCAAGTGGGGATAGAGATTAGCTATGAATACATAGTTTCATTGATGACAAAAGGAAGACAGGCAGGAGTTGATGTGTGAGTAGATGTGTTGATGGAAGCTGGTAAGAGTCCTGTTCCAACCACACATCAGCCACTTCATTAGGTGCCAAAGATATAAAGATGAACATGAAATAATTCCTGTCCTTAAAGACTTTGTAGTCTAGGGGAGACCAATAAGAAAAAAGGCCATTTCATACTTGCTAAGGATAAAAGATACTTTTATGAATCAGAGAATGCTCGCCCAAGGAAGAATGATCTCAGTTGAGATCCTGAGCCCATGGAGGCATAAGCCAAGTTAAAACACGGTGGGAACATCGCCTTGGCACAGGACTGAAAGGCAAGCAAAGCATGGGGAATTGAATGTATCTCAGTATGGTGGGGACATGGCACTGGAGGTGGTTTCAATAGGGCATAAGATGAGACAAGAGAGATAAGAAAAGGCCGAATAATAAATGTCTTTCTCTGCCATGTTAAGAAGTTTTACCATCATCTTATAAAGACAGTGTCTGGCCATTTAAGAATGGTAAGTAGATAGTATGATGCATTTGCTTTTTAGACTACTCTTGCTGCTGTTTTGTGTGGCATAATGAAAACATCTAAATCTTGCATGGTGACTTTTGCTAAGCAATGCACCAAGCTCCTTACATATTTTATCACTTGATCTTTACAGCAGCATAGTGAACTAGATGACATTACTACCCACATTTTATAGAAAAGATATTAAATGAACAAATAATTTACTGAAGGCCTATGATATATGAGTGCATTACTCTAAGTTGCAAGAGATAGAGGAGTGAATAAGACAGAGTGAGTTGCTGCCTTTAGGGTAAAAACAAAAAGTATAAATAAGTATGCAAGAAAATTTCTGGAGCTGCTTCTTGCTAAGAACAAATAAAATAGAGAGACTTCTCAAGTAAGAATGAGAGTAGAGATTGAAGTTTTTTTGAATTTGGATTATCAGAATAGGTACCTCTGAGTTGATACTTGATTAGCAATCTGCCCAATTCAAACATACATTCAACAAATATCTTTTGAGGGCCTACCATGAACCAGGCACTCTTGTAGATTCTTGAGAGACAGCGGTGAACTAAACATAAACATCTCTGTTCTTCCAGAATTTATGTTATTTAGGGGGAATAGGACAAAGGGAAAATCAAGCATATATAAAAGGAAAAAGTATTTCCAAAGCTAAAAAAAAACCCTAAGGCTCACGGAGATTAACAAAAAACATTGTAAGGAAGGCAGTTAAGGGGTCAAATCTTTGAGATACTGATGAGATAAAAGATTTAGGGCGAGTAACAACAGAGCTACACAGATATGAAAATAGGTTTGATAAGAAACAGGAATATCTGAATACCACATTTTTAGGATAAAGCAGGCAAAACCTAAGGAATAGTTATAGATGTAAAATTGGATGGAGGTGAATATTATTAGAGATGAACACGGGAATGAACTGAGGTATGATAGTATTTGGTTGTTTAACAGTGTGAAGTACAAAAACATAGAGAAGAGGGTTTGGAATAGGGTGTATCATCAGCTGCAAAAGCCTTCAACTAAGGAGGATAAATGACCATGACATTGTTGAAGAGAGAAAACATGATGGCAATAATTCTCAAAAGAGCTAGGAATGTTCCAGAAGGGTAGATGATTAGATGAAGAGTGTCTTAGAAGTCACATTAAAGAACAATGTCTTTAATGATAGCCAGGTTTCATATCAATCATGGATACAGTGACCATTTAATTTATCATATGACTAGGGATCCTTTCTAGAATGAAGGGGAATTATTGATGGTGTGCAGAGATACTAGCATTGATTGGAATTTTGGGCAAATTGGAAAGTTTGTTCACCCTAAACACACAATACAGAGAGCACCCAGTCAGGCTGTTGAGAAATTGCAGACTTGTTACATATGAACACTTTTAAATTAATAAATAGAATATACGTAAATTTTATCACTTGCATAAACATAGTATTTTGTCAATATCTGTATCAATAGAGAAAGAAAAACACTTTGTTCTAGTTGGCATCTTGCAAAAAAATAATAGCTATGGCATTGCCTTAGAGAGTAAGACATGCACAGGTACATAATAAATTAATAATTTATTTAAAAATTACAACTGCCATTTGAATAGGAGTAAAATAGCATGTTCGGAACTTTCGACGAACGGAATAAGATAAAAACATGAAACCTAAGATATGTGAACACATATAACATAGCATGCACAGGAAATACAACAGAATACAGGCATGTGAATTACAGGAGAGTTTTAGTTTGTGTGTTGGAAACAGAATACTGTAGTCAGATCATCAATACTAACAAGATATTAATTCTTATGTTTAAACAACAAATTATTTTAGTAAAAATAATGTAGAAAATGTTTATATGTTTTATACTCTTTGTTAAATTCTATGTCCATCTTTAAAACAAAAGAAAGAAACAAATTCGAAGCTAGGCTATAGACTCTCTCCAAACTTCTTCTTATTGCTGATGTGCTGAGCAACCAAGATTAATGAGAAAATGTTTGCAGCCACCAGAAACTACATGCTGTTCTGTGATATGTTAAGCTTCACATCCCATTTGAGGCCATTTAAATGGTAACGGAGTGAAGTTGAGTCGATAGGCTGTTAAAAATTCTTCATTAACTCTTCACTCTTTAGGAATGGCGTCTTTCATTGGCTATTTCAGAGCTTATTTCTTCAGTGCATTAGATTTTCCATCACACTACTTAGGCAGGGAGTTGATTGAGAACAAAAGAAAAAAAACACAACCCCCAATTGTGAAAGGAGAAAAGGACTGTAATCTATCATCCTCAGTCACAATTTCTTCAAGAAAGTAAAAAAAATTTTTCTTTCCACCTCTCTCTTTAAAACTGCAGTATTCCTCTCACATATTCACTGTTTACCTTTTTAATGTGTTCTCTTTTTTTATTTGTAAGGTAGCACTAGATATATATGTATTTATTAAGAATATTGCTTATTCTTTTTTTTCTCACTAGAAAAAGGTTGTTTCTCAAGGGTAAAAATCAGTGTCTATTCTGTCTATCGACGTATCCAAGTGCCTAGAAAAGTTCCTTGCATAAAATAGGCACTCAATAGTTATACATTGAAACAATATATCTTAAAATTATATAATTGCACCTATGATCCAAGTATAAACAGATTCATATCTTATATTGTCAACAAATTGATAAATCATTGACTGTTACAAGAAAGGCATAGAATCAGTTAAAAGGTTTTATAATATATCTTTTTCTTAAATGGATATATAAAACCCCCAAATGTTCCCTGGGATTGCAGGTTTTCTCTCCATGTGAAGCAGGGAAATGCAAGGAGCTAAAATCCTATACTGGGCTGGATGCGGTGGCTCACACCTGTAATCCCCTAGCACTTTGGGAGGCAGATGCAGGTGGATTATGAGGTCGAGACATTAAGACCATGCTGGCCAACATGGTGAAACCCCATCTTTACTGAAAGTACACAAATTAGCTGGGCGTGGTGGTGCATGCCTGTAGTCCCAGTTACTTGGGAAGCTGAGGCAGGAGAATCGCTTGAACCCAGGAGGCGGAGGTTGCAGTGAGCCTAGAACATGCTACTGCTCACAACCTGGCCACAGAGGAGACTCCGTCTCAAAAGATAAAAAGATAAATAAAAATTCTATTGTGACAGACAGGATCATGAAAATAGTGTTTATAAAAAATTAAATCCTGCTACAACCCACCAATGCCAAGCAATATTCTAACAACAAAATTCTGGTGCAATCAAACCATATGGATGATGAATAATAAGTCTTTGGAATTGTATGCGTGTCAGTTGCTATTTACTGTGTACCTAATATAAAGTCAGAAATGAAGTAACACTGGGCCTACTGGGTGGGCATTATTGGTTTTTATCCTCAAGAACTTACAATTCAGCACAGGCTTCATTACTTAGTAAATAATGGATATTGAGTAAAGAAGAAAAAGTGGCATGACTGAGGGTTTCAATTAACTGGGTACAGTAAGTTGGGACACTAACAGTTTCATTATAATAATAGAGTTGTGAAGACAAGTTTAAGGGAAAATAAAATGGAACCAGATTTAGGTGGAATAAGTTTAATATATATCTAGGCAGAAGAATCTAGCAGGTGGAAATACATTATGAAATCTAGATACACTAGAAGAGGTGACACTTCAGCTCATGGATGTGAATAAGGATGGCTCTAGGGGAAATCATAGAGCAAAATGATGAACACAAGGTTTATGAGAAATGTTTATAAAAGAGAAGAGCTAATCATAAAGGTAGTACTATAATCAGGTTTAATCAGAAGAAATTAGTGTCAGACTATGAGATCAAATAAAATAATGACTAAAAACAGCATGTTTTAGTCACTTGCTGGTGACTTTTATGGCAGCCTTTTCATCTAATAAACCTATCAGATAAAGCAATTTTCCTCTAAAAGGAAAATTGACATTTTTAATGATGAATCTGATTTTTGAGTTCAGTGATATTTATAGCTTCATATAATGGATGTTCTTAGTTTTCTTCATTGATAAATACCTGTTTATAATTGACTCGCTAGCATCATCTAAAGGCTTAGGAAAATGGGTATCTTGAAGAGTTAATATATTTATCTAAGTACCTGAGTGATAAACTCACTGGGGAAAAATACCATATGTCTATTTCAGAAATTTATAATGCAGGTAATTACCAACATTACATTGTCACATGTGAGTGATTTTTCAACAAGTCTAATATTAGGCCTCTCAAAATACAGTAGTATCGAAAAACTAGGTAGAATGATAAGTATGAAAAAATCAACTTTCAAGTTTGATTCCAAAGTTAACATAAGAGAAGAACATTTTTTGACATAAGAAATCAAGGAGGAGATTATATGGGATAAAGTACACATTTTAACTGCAAGTGAAAGCACTCGTTATTTTAGGAACAAAGGTAACATTTTTAATCATATTCCTTCACCTCCTTTTTTTTCTCTGCAATTTCACAGTTTTGTTTTTTTGAATGTCATGATACTTAAAGTTAATTTTCTAAATTTCCATGAGCACAAATGAAATAAAGCAGATTATCCTGATAATTTTTTTTCTTCGTCACCTTTTCAAATTTGAGTTCATGTATATTAGGGAAAAGACATTGTAGACAAAAATTGTTAGTGGGGCTCATGGGGCCTTTTTTCTGGTTTTGAATTCCTGGCAAATAGATTGCTCCAGCTCCGACAATAAAAATAGCAGATGGGATTAATTAATTGGGTGACAACTCTTCAGACCTACCTAAATTAATATTTTTCTCCAAACAATGTATTCTAATTTTTGTAAAACTAAGTGACATTCATAGAAATAGATCTTGGTCTCACTGATTTTCAGAATATATTGTTAACTAATATTTCCCCCTGTAAGAGGTTTAGTCAGTTATTTGCATGTTAATCTTTCTGATCATTTTCTTGAAGAAAGCAATCATATAGAAGAAAAGTACATTTTGTTCTTAATGCTAGAGTTTGTCCTGACCTCAGGGATTCCTTCCTCTGCAGAAGTAAAAGGTTCAGGAGATTAATTTATTCACAGAAATTCTTCTCAAACTCAAACCTCCAAGGAGCAATTAATTATCTTTTGTATGAAAACTGCAAATCAACATATCAACATAACATTTTCAACAGGGCTGTTTAAACTATGTAGAATCCAAGGGTAAAAGGTCATCTGTTACAAAAACAAAAAACAAGATAGTCCCACATTTCATCAAATCTAATATAACACAGACTGACAGAAAAATCACAATTTCGAAGATTTTAAAATGTGTATCTATTATCTCTCCACCTCTATCTTTCTCTTTCTGTCTTCCATAACATATGGGACTTTTGTTTCAGTATCTTTGCAACAGCACAAGGCCAAATAATACCTTATGAAAGATAATATAACACTTTTATTAGTAAGGGGATTATCTTTTAATTTGGAGTCATTTTGTGTCTAACAAGAAAACAGTAGAAAAGGACACTCTTTTTTGGCTTCTTTCAGATTTTGTGTGTGTGTGCTCTACTAGTTGACATTATAAACTCTACTTACATTGAGAGATTCTAACATAGAAATATGGTGAAGCACCATGGACCTGCTATTTAATGTGTTGTATAAACACTGTTAATGATAACACTGTCCTCTCCCACACACTACTGTAGTGTGCTAGCTATCAAGGCTAGTAGAAATATTAAAGCCAAAACAAACAAACAAAAAAATCCAAACAAACCAAAAAAAAACAGACCCACCACTTTGTTCAGCCAATGAGAAACGACAGTTAAGTGATTAGGTTTCCCTTTTTGCTTTTATAGCCAAGGAGCAGAGTGACATATTTGTTGTTAATTTTTAATAATGTTTAGGAGTCTTTGACTTCTTTGCATTTTGATCTATTCTTAGGTCTTGAGTTCTTGTTCTAATTTAGTGCACTATTTGATGATTGCTTTCTAAAATTTTGTTCATGCTAATACACCTACAAGTATAAACACACACAAATACACATACACTTCTATCTATTTCAATTTATGTATGTTTTTAGTCTTCAGCTAATCCTAGGTGGAAGAAATCTGGGTACAACAAGCAAAGAACAAGTAGCAATCAGAACTCTGGGTCCCAACAGAACACATTTTAGAAAGAAATTCTTACCATTTACAAATTTTAAGTTTAAAAAACAATGTTTTTCCCTCCCTTCCTCCCTCATTCGCTTCTCCCCTCCCTCCCTCCCTTCCCTCTTTCCCTCCCTCCCTCTCTTCCTTCCTTCCTTCTTCTTTCCTTTTTCCTTCCTTCCCTCCTTTCCCTCTTTTCTTCCTTTTGCAGATGGTCCTAGAATTACAACATTATTTATTTGCCTTCCTTCCTTCCTTCCTTTTGCAGATGGCCCTACAGTGACAATATTCTTTCCTTATGTGTTCTACTCTCTCCTCAAATTAAGATTAAATGCAGATTAATAGCTATAGTTCTGTTATTAACAGAATGCAAATCCGCAGCCATATAACTAGCTAGAGAAGAGGAACACAAGGAGTAAAGAAGGAAGGAATCTTTTTTCTTCTTTAATCTACTCTGCAACAAAATGTTTAGAGCTTTCTTAAAATGTTGTGTGCAAGTAAATCAGTTTTTTAAGAATTGTGTTTCAGAATATGCTATTTTGTAATATGTTATTTACTTTTGAAATCTATTAAAATCTCATTCATGCCCCAATGGTACTATTTAGTAAATGTCTGCATTGGTCAGCCAGCTGCTAAGTGATGCAAAGGAAGTTTAGACATAGCATGGAGAAAAAAAAAAATGTTACAGAATGATACTCTAATGTTAGCAAAATAATATATACTTTTTTCTGCTAAATATTTTATCAAATTTTCTTTGCTTTAAATATTAGTATTTCCTCTTTCTATCATTTTTAAGGAGATTCATAAGGAATAATATAGTAAAAGTGGAATAAGAAAGAATATATTAAGAGAAACACAGGACATACGTTCTTACTAGGTCAAGTTACTTAGCTTCTCTGGGTATCAGTTTTTATTTCAACCAGGTAATTTCTGCCATTCTTCATTTGAGACATTATCTGCTTCTAATTCATGTTAAAATACATAATGAGTCTTTGAATTTTTATTAAATATAATGCTCTGTAGTTGAATAAAAAATATAAACCCATTTAATTATAAAACATGTTATTTGGAATATGTTAAAATAATATATAGCTTTTAACAATGAAATTTGCCCAGGTGTAAGTCTGGTTACCCACCCCCATTATTTATCACACAAGTTTCAGTTTATGAAGGAAAACTTCAGCCAACCATGAAGTATTAAAAACTTGAAAAAACAGTAAAACATATTACTTGAAATGACAATTAAAATTTTCCACATTAACAGAATTTCTTTAAACAAAGCTTACCCTTTTTATATTGTTTAGAAAAAAAATGTGTTTTGGAATGTGAATTTCTTATATATCAAGTTGTGAAATGACAAACAAGAAGCTTAGATTTTTTCAAAAATTGTTTTCTAATCCTGTGATGTCTACAGAGAGTCCCATAAGATTGGATGTCTATGTAATACATTTAAAGTTTATCCATATAATGTGGAATAAGCACATGAGTCATTAATGAAATTATGTTTGCAAAATGCCTATGATCCATTCTTCAAGTATGGTTATTTCTTAGAGTCTTAGAACTAAATAAAAAGCATCAATAGCATATGATATTCCAAATACTCAGCTTACATCATGGAACACATATTTAAACATTGATTATAATAGCAACAATTTTGATCCTCACTATTTGAAAAGTTGACATCCCTGATGCGTGCATTCAACAACAGTCAACATCCACTGATAGATATTTAAGAGAAAGTGATGGTACCCGAAAATACTTCAGTATATATTTCATAAGAGCTATGACATTCCCCTTTCTAACCACACTATGATTATCAAAATAAGGAACTTTAACAAAAACATATAATATTATCTAAGCCACTACCCATTTTAATTGTTTCATTAATGTCCTTTATAGCGATCATTTTCCTGTCCAAGAACGAATCTGGGATCGTGTACTGAATTTAGATATGATGCCTCATTAGTCTCTTTTAATTTAGAAAAGTATCTCAGCCTTTCTTTGTGTACTTTGATCTTGATATTTCTGAAGATATTTGACATTTTATGCAATGTTTCTCAGTTTGAGTCTGCCTGTTGTATTTCATGGTTAGATTCAGGTTGTGCATGTGAATGGAGTATTACAGAAGTGATATCATGCCCCTTTAACTGATCCATATTAGGAGGCACATGATGTCTGTCCCAGTATGAGTGATGTTAACTTTGATTCTTTGGTGAAGACAGGATCCACAAATTCCTGCTCTGTAGAATTTTATTTCACTTTATAATTATAAATGAGAAATTTGTGGGGACATTCTTTGAGATTTTACAAAATTTCTGCTCTTTACACTATTTTAGCAAACACTGAAAATGTTTTTGCTCCATCATGCTTTCTAGATCTGTTATTTGGCATTCTATTTAAGTAAAAAATTGTCTATTTATTTATATTAGTATGGTTTCACACATACTTTTTTTATTCAATTAGTCATAATTCATCATTATCATTGTTTATTTTGATACTTAAATTGTCCAAGATGTGGTCACAGAAAGAGCACTTTCAAAACGGCTCCTGCAGACACCAAGTTTTAACTGCCCAGCTCCACCCTCTTCTACCAGTTTCTTAGAAATCTTCTTTTCCTAATTTTATCTCTTTTGTTTCATATGGGGCAGCCACACTTTTGCACTGGAAAACTGACAAACTTGACATGGTTTATGTCTATAAATGAGCATGTGACCTAATCTGTCAATCAAAGATGCCACTGGCTGATTTGTCAAAGGGTCTGCAGCTAACCCTAGCTCAGCCAATCAGAGTCCCACCTCAGAATCTGCAGTTGAAATTAAGTGATTCTATTTAGAATATGACTGGTCCCTTGAACAGAAGACAAATTAATTTGTAAGTTATGGGTAACATAACTCTTGAACACAGCTAATTTGTTTTTATAATACCCTTTCACATAGTAGACACAGAACAAATAGTATCTCTCCTTTTAAATGTTTCTTTTATTTCTTGCTACTAAGCAAGACATGGGAATACGGTGGACTTTCAGTCTTTTGCCTTTATATCATAAGGATCCTTAACTCTCTTTACAAATAGCCATTCAGTTATATTCTTTACCCTGGTGATTTGTAGCTTATCCGTTTCTGTTTCTGTCTCTAATACACCTACAGTCAGCCCTTCATATCTGTAGGTTCTCTGTCAGGGATTCAACCAATGGTGAATGACAAATATTTGGGGAAAATGTTTTTAAATGCAACAATAAAAAATGATACAAATAAAAAGTACAACAATTTATATTGCATTAGGCATTATAAGTAACCTAGAGATTATTTAACGTATACGAGAGGGTATATGTAGGTTTACACAAATACTATGCTATTTTATTTCAGGGACTTTAGCAAACATAGATTTTGGTATCCACAGGGCCTCTGGAACCAATCCCCTACAGGCTGCAGATACGGAGGAGTGACTGTAGAAACACTGCCCTATGCTTTTTCCCCTGTCCAAAAGTTTCATACATTTTTCTAGTTTGCCAGATTCAGATTAGTCTTCTTAATGTCCTGTTTTCTGAAGGTGGAAGAGAAAAGTAAATCCAGACATAAATCCACTCTAAGTTAACACTGAGTCAGGGAAGGAGTTTAGAGTCTTCACTAAGAGAAATAGTGGTGGCATTAGAGAAAATCAGTTGACACTGTTACTTGGACATTTACATATTCTGATTTACATATCATATATGATTATGTAAATTATAAAAGCTACATGTAGACTATTGTGAATAAAATATCCTTGTACATCTCATCAGTTAATTCTCGTGTATAATCCCACTGTGTTGCTAAATCAGTGTCATCTCCTTTGAAATCATAGTTGCAGCTTTTTTCCTCCACTCCTCCTCAAATTGTTTTAAAGTGACTTAATAAAACTCAATAAGACAAATTCTTACTTGAGTTCCTCATCAGGAAACATGTTTTATGTATGTATATTTACTATTTTCTTATCAGAAAGCTAAAATTATGTAACAATGTCTCCAGTCCTACTCCAAATAGCAGAAAAGTTAGAAATAATTACATTGTACAAATATGATAATCCAATGAAAATAAACAATTGAAAATCGGTACGAATTATTCTTTCTTTTTTTTTTCTTTATCATGTATGTTGCAGGGAACCAATTATTCTTTCAATGGCATTTCTTACACATTAAGTTAACATGGATTTTCAAAAATTTTATGTAACCTCAAGCAAACAATACAAATGTATTTATAAGGTCATATAAATATTTTCAAAAGTAGATGGGCTTATGCATTTATCATGTATTTTTCCAAATTTATTTGTTGGTACACAGAATCTTTAGTTCATGTATCCAGTGATACAAGTCTTAAGTATTTATATAATAAGGCAGCTAAATAGGAGATACTTTATGTCTCCCTTACTGTACAGACTGTCAGCTGAGTCCTATCCTTTACTCTTACATGCAGTAAGCTGATTTTCGTTTTGAATTTCATTTTGTTATTCACTTTTCTCCATATGCTCTAGGAAGAGGCATCTATGTCTCCAACTCCAGGAGAGGAGCCAATTGACCTAAGGCAATTATCTTCGGTATACAATCATTGGTTCAGAGATGAGTATTTGACTAAATTGTTGGGCAAATGAGGTGCAAGACATTTGCTTGGAGCTCCTAGAAAAAAAAAATTCTCATTTTTATGTGACATCTGCCTAGACTAACATTCTCTTCCTTCTGGATGTGAACAAGGAAGAATATAGTCTACAGAATCTGCAGAATGCTATCACCATGAGGAGCTTTAATATTAAGATGAGGTTCAAACCTAATACCAGCTTTCTATGAAGATTTTACTGTGTCACTAGATTTAGCCTCACCTGCAGCCCATTTCCTCTACCTCTGTACTTTTCAGTTAATTCCATTGAGTGTTTAATCCACTAGATTTTCCGTCACTTGTAATGAAAAGTTTTGTGTTAGATTCTGTACAAATTGTAGTTGTTTGGAGATGGCATCAAATTGCACAATATTGAGAAGGTACTCAGTAAGCATTTATTTTCTTTCTTTTTTTTTTTTGAGACAAAGTCTTGCACTGTGATCAGGTATGGTGTGCAGTGGCACAATCTCTGCTCTCTGCAATCTCTGCCTCCTGGTTCAAGCGATTCGCCTGCCTCAGCCTGCTGAGTAGCTAGGATTACAGGCACCCACCACCACACTCAGCTAATTTTTTGTATTTTCAGTAGAGATGGGGTTTCACTACATTGGCCAGGCTGATCTCGAACCCCTGACTTGTGAACTGCCCACCTCAGTCTCCCAGAGTGCTGGGATTACAGGCATGAGCCACCATGCCCAGCCACATTTGTTTTCTTATTCTTGATTTAGGAGAAAGGGCAAGCAAAAGGAAGAAATACTGGTGAATTAAAATGTCTATTATTGGTTTATTTGGGAGGGAGGGATTTATTAGAATCATAGCATACTCTTATCTATTTCCCCAGAAGCAAATAAAGAAAAGTGTCAATCTGGTTAAAGCTTCCACCAGAGAAGCAAATTTCAGCTTTAAAGCAAATAATTATTGGAGAAAAGGAGTACACAAGAGTCAAGAATATCCCAGTTGCTAGTCTTCAATTAATCTACCAAAGGACTTAATAGTTCTTGCTTAGACACAGTGAAAATTTACATTGCTGATTCTAAAATCTTAATGTGCAAAGGTGGTCACTGAGGAATTTTTTCAAATGGCTGTACTTGATCTTCACCCTCAAATATCTTTATTTAATTGTTTTGGGGTGGACCCAAGGCATCTGAATTTGTAGCAGCTTCCCCAGATGATTCTGCTGCAGGTGTGCCAGGGACCACTGTTTTAGAGTAATGTAGATGTTAACTTCTTTCATTACATCTGAAGGATTCTAACAGAGTCCCTCAACAGATGCCTACTTGCCTAGGGCTTGGCTGAACAAAAACATTCCAGGGAGAGCTGAGTTTGCTTCCCCAGGCTTCCTGAAGACTCTAGGCAATAATCAATCATCCAGAAACAGAATATGCCAATAAAGAGAAAGAGCAAGGGAGCACATTCTTCTTTTTTGTGACAAACCTGAACCAGCACTGTTGGCTGTTACAGGAGAGCTTTGTAAGAAGCAAGTCCCCTTTCCCTCAAGCAGAGAGACGTGGCATTATGTCTCACTGTGCTTGGTCTTTGTTTACTTGTCTAACTGACTTAATTTATGGGAGAAAATGGGGATTGCAAGTTCTGTCACTTAATTAGAGAAAGGAACCAAAATAAGTGTGAAATGATATGTGTGCCTAGTGCAAAGGTTATAGGAATTACAAAGTTTACTACTCCTAAGGTAGAAATTTGGAACGCTAACCTCAAGATACAATTTAAACTCCAGGAAAGTGGTCAGCTATACTTTTGCAAAACTGTTTTGATAAAAATATGATGGCAAATTGTGCTTGGATCTTTTTCTGAAGAATAGGATTAGCAATTTATCTTAAAGTGCCGAGATTTGTATTTTCTATGTTAAAGTAACATCTGTCTATATTTATATATTTTTAATTGAGATAAAAAAGTAGAATGAAAAAAAAATTACTCATGGTTTCATCATTTATATATGATAAAATATATTTCATCATTATATATATCATATATATATGCTCATTGCTTGTTATATTTTCTCAGGATTATTTTTAGTATGTGTAAGATATTTTCTAGCATACCACATAGAAGCTATTTTACAGTTTAATATTTTAAATAGATTTCTCTATTTCTCTCATTTGACTGAATAGTTTTTATGGAAGTCTTTAATAATGACTATGTTTTCATCCTCCAAATGTATGTCATGTATGTCATTAGTCTATCTTCTATGGCTGGATATTGTGAATATTTCCACTCTAAAATAGTAATAATAAGACAAAATGCTTACTAATTTTGAGTGCTTACTATTTGACAAGCACTGTTCCTAAGGTATTTTAATGCAATAACTGAGATAAAAATTAAAATTTTAAATGAAAAATATGAGAAATTTAATTCTAAATTTTATTATGTTCTATAAGGAGATGAACCCCAAACACTCATAAAATTAAATTTGGGGATATTTAGTCATGTAACAAAAAGTAAACCATCCTACATAAAAGAAGTCTGCTGCCAAGTAAAAATTTATTGCTTTGATATTGAACATTAACGTGAATTTGCAGGGGGAAAAAGAGATAATCCTCCATTTTCCCATCTTTACAAAATAAACAGATAATTTTTAATAATTACATTTTTATGCAAATCGTAGACATGGCCTGATTCCCATCTGCCACCTTCTCTATCATCTAGCTAAGCTTTATTTGAAAGATGAAACTAGAAGAGAAAAAATGTTTGTATTTCACGACTAGCCTCAAGGTTAGCACAGATAAAAAAGAGAAAAAAGTAGCTGATTTTCCTCTAACTTCTTACCTTCCTTCTTTGACTTTAAAGAAGATCAGAAAACAACTAGGGAGGCCTCATGCAAAGAAGATCCCGTATGGCTAGTGGAAGCTGGAGACTGGAAGTGAGTAAGAAGGAGCCACGACAGTTCTTACATAGCAGCCCTAGGGATCTTTGAAGATGCAAGAAGATCATGAGAGCCTGCAGCTTACAGTGGCTAACAATATGCCTTTCATCTTTGAAGAGTTGTCCCTTATATTTCTCTTGCACCTGGTGCACCTTAGCAGAGTGGTGAGTCTATGGACTGACTCCTGTCTATAAATATAGAATCACATATTAATATCAGCATCTTTAAACAGATGAAATTCCTTCAATAAATACTTATATTGTGACTAATATTAGCTATTTTGTGGATAAAAACCCTTATAAACCAATAAACTCCAGTGTTAGCAAAAGATCTCCTTGGTAAAATTAAAAAAAAAATCAGAGAAAATGCTAATTGTAACTAATAAATTGCTTCAATCTTTTCCCTCTCTCTTTATGCAATAACTTAGAGTCCTTGCGAACAGAATGATCTTCATTCTTAACAGGAATAAACTATACTTGGAGTAGGTTAGGGTTTTACACATTTTTTTTTCCTTTTTACTCGGTTAGAGTTTTATACATTTTTTTCCCCCTTTTTACTCTTTCCCTAAAACCAGAAATTGCTTTTACACGGTGATTTCCACCTGCCCAAATAGTCCTAAAACTACTACTAAGAAAATACTTACATATATAAAATTGCTACTTTGAGTTTGATCAATTATGGAAGAAAAGCTATCATTTCTGTAGCCTTAAAAATGACATTTTCAACTGCCTCACACAGAGCATGCCCCAGGGGGTTCTTGGAGCCTCAGAAGCAAAAATTATCCAGGTACATTTTTCAAAATTTTAGAGATATGAGCCAGATTTTTCTTAAGTCTCTTTGCCCAAAATTGCAAAAATAATTTCCTATGACTTTGTACTCGTGAAATAATGTTCAGTCATACTCTTTTGTTTCTGGTCAGGAATACATTTATTTTTTATGTAAGACCTATTTTCAGGCATCCCTGAGCATTCCTGTCATAGGGTAAAAGTTTAAAAACGAGGATTGCGTATGATTTACTAAACACATGAATTTAGGTGAAATAGCAATACAAAGGAAGAAAAAATACAGGGAAAAATAAGAAATTGGATATAAATTAGATGTTATATATGTTATTTTTTACAACATGGTTTGACAAGAAGAAATTAGAAAAGGGATACATTAATAAAATATTCATCAGTAGCGTTTTGCTTTTTTCAATGAATTCATATGTTAATTCCACAATTAAGAAAGAAAAATAAGGATGTTACCACTGGAGGGGAGCTTAGATATCCTGTGTTCCTTTGTGTTCCAAACCACTTTCTAAGAAAAACTACTACCATAATATGGCACAAGGTTATTAACAACAAATGAGAAAACAAAACTAAAGTTTGTCTTGTTAAATAGATTTGAGAATCAAGGAATTCTGCCCACTTTAGGAGCATCAGATTATATGACACTTCGCTGCATGAAAGTATTCTGAGGAATACCAAAGGAAATAAACAGCAAACATTTAACTTTACCCAAGTATTTGCCAAGCCTTTTGATTATAGAATGTGGTTTCATAGAACATCAAATAATATCTTGTAGAACTAATTCTGGGGTTCACAGTTGTGTAAACACTAAATTAGAATCCTATCCAGACTAATAGATGAGGAAGTTTATACCCAGGATAGTCTCCTTTTCACAACTACAGGATTATATAAACAAGTAATGGCAAATAATTGTAAGTTAAATGTGGCAAAGTAATAATATGGCTAAATAATGTAAGTTAAAACTTCAGGAGAGATCCAAGATGGCCGACTAACAACAGCTCAGGAATGTAGCTCCCAGTGAAAGCGCAGAGAACGAGTGGACGCCGCACTTTCCGACGAGTTTTTGTTGCCCACAGACCGGGAGAGTCCCGGCGGAGAAGCCACGCGGGTCGCCGGCGCGACTCTTTTGGCCGGCGCAGCTGTTTTGCCGGCACCCAGCGCGGCGCTTCCCGGTGCGGAGTGTGCGGGACGGACGGGGACGGGTTCGGCTGGTCCCATCCCCACAAGGAAAACAGCAATTGGAAGCGCTGAGGACAGAGAGTTTCACAGCGGGCGCAGCGAACCCGGGAAGAGGGGAACCGGCGTCCGCCAAAGGAAAACTAAGAAACAGAAAAACT
>PVKP010017241.1:0-46537 GCA_004027715.1 Plecturocebus donacophilus
TTTTCAGCTCCATCAATTCACTTATATTCTTCTCTAAGTTGTCCATTCTCCTTAACATTTCGTTAAATCTTCTTTCAAGGTTCTTAGTTTCTTTGCATTGGGTTAGAACATGTTCTTTTAGCTCACAGAAGTTTCTTATTATCCACCTTCTGAAGCCTGATTCTGTGAGTTCATCACACTCATCCTCCGTCAAGCCTTGCTCTCTTGCTGATGAGGAGCTGCGATCCCTGGTAGGAGGAGAGGCATTCTGATTTCGGGTGTTCTCAGCCTTTTTGCACTGGTTTCTTCCCATCTTTGTGGATTTATCCACCTGTCGTCTTTGTAATTGCCGACTTTCAGATTGGGTCTCTGAATGGACGTCCGGCTTGTTGGTGACGAAGTTTTTTCTGTTTCTTAGTTTTCCTTCGGGGGGTGTCCTTTCCCCACAGAGCTGGGCCTTCCCGGGTTCAGCTGTGCTTGCTGTGCTTCCCAGGTTCAGCTGTGCTCGCTCTCAGTCCTCAGCGCTTCCAATTGCTGTTCTCCTTGTGGGGATGGGACCAGCCGAGCCTGACTAAAAGGGCATCCAGTCCCGTACAATCCCCACCGAGAAGCACTGCGCCGGCCAAAAGAGTCACGCTGGCAACCCGTGTGGCTCCTTCGCTGGGAATCTCCCAGTCTGTGGGCATCAAAAATTCGTCTGCAATTGCGGCATCCACTCGCTCTCTGCGCTTTCACTGGGAGCTACAATCCTGAGCTGCTGCTACGTGGCCATCTTGTATCTCTCTCCCCATTTTGGCACTTTAAGACTCAGGGGTGGAAGGGACTTGCCTTGTCTCAGATGAGACTTTGGACTTGAACTTTTGGGTTAGTACGAATGAATTAAGACTTTGGGGGACTGTTTGGAAGGCATGATTGTATTTTGAAATGTGAAGACATGAGATTTGGGAGAGCCTGGGGCAGAATGATATGGTTTGGCTGTGCTCCTACTTGCCTTCTGCCATGATTGTGAGGCCTTCCCAGCCACATGGAAATGTAAGTCCATTAGAATATTTTGCCTGTATAAATTGCCCAGTCTTGGATGTGTCTTTATCAGCAGCATGAAAATGGACTAATAAAGTAAACTGATACCAGTAGAGTGGTGTACTGCTGAAAAGACACCTGAAAATGTGGAAGTGACTTTGGAACTGGGTAACACTTTGGATGAAAAAAATATTTTATTATGGGATTGTGTGATAGGCGCACAATTGTATAAATGTAGTAAAAATTATCAGACTGCTTACTTACATAAAATTCAATGAGTGAATTTAATAAATTATACTTCAATAAAAAATTTAAGCACTCAAACACAAACAAACAGCAAGGATCTCTCACCTACAAAGGAAGCAATATAAAGACCAAAACTGATCATAAAAATATCTCCAAACTCCTCAATTCACTGCTGTTAAGGAAGACTCAGGTACATTTAGAAGAGAAGAATTATTAGAGTCTGATAGTTTAATCTACTCCTCCTAGCAAAATTCCAACTACTTCATCCATCCATTCAGAAATTCAATCATCAAACTTGTCTAACACCAAAGAAGGAAGATGCTGTTGCTGAAGATTCACCAAAAGAATGGATTTACTCTGTGTGGCAGAGACTGCCAGCTGTCCCACACTATATAATTCTCTTCTTCTTTTCTATTAATAAAAATTTTAGCTGAATGTATGGCTGCTCAGAATGGGAAACACAGTTTCAGCTTTTCTTGCAGCTAGGTGTGACAATGTGACTAAATTCTGGCCAATGTATGTGACCACAGTAAGGTATGCAAAACATACTCTTAAACGGTGGAGGCCTGTCTTCCCTTTCCCCATTCCTTCTGGCTGGAGCCATCTTGGATGTTAAGATGGCAGAACAAAAAGACAGAAGGGAGTCTGGGCCCCTGACAAATTAATAGAGAGCAAATACCATATCATTCCAGGTTTTCCCATGAGAAAGAAAGAAAAGTCTGTTGTATGTAATCTACTGTTAGTTTTGGTGTCTGTGACATGCAGCGGAAACTATATCTTACAATAAGAATACAATCTGCTGAGACGAATTTGTCAATCCAGGTTCCATTGAGTATGGGCAGTTGTGGGCAGTGAGTGTCAGAAAGAGTGGTCTGAATAACTGCCCACACTCAATGACAGAAAGATTAAATATTCAGAAAGATTGAAAGAATTGTGAGGAAGATGCAAAGGAGAGAGAAAGGAAGGAAGACAGAAAGAGGAGAGAGAGAAAAAGAGAGACAGACTGACATTTCTATCTACAGCTGACAGCTGTAGCATTTTTCTGCTGAGGAACAAGGAGCCCAGTATCAACCTAGAGAAGACGACTGTGATTGGCAAACCTCTCTTTCTTCATGTAAGGAACAGAATCCAATGTGAGAAGTGCCGGGAACTACTGAAACAATTCTGCTAGTGGGATGGGGAGGCTCTTTTTAGTTTCTGGTTTCAGATCTGAGCCCAAAGCTCATGAAAAAATCTCCTTTGAAGAGGGTGTGAACAATTACAGGACAGGCCACTGTGGTGCCAAAGGATGACCCTAAGAGACTGGCTGGAAAAGAGAGGAAGAAAGTTTCTTACAGATGGAAAATGCAAAAGGCAGGAAATTATTCTGAAATTTTGTCCCAAACTATGCTAATGGTGGAGAAGAAAGGTCATAAACATACGTGAGCAAAGGCAAATCAACAGAGACAAAGATGGGGGCTGGGCATGGTGGCTCAGACTTATAATCCCAGCACTTTGGGAGGCCAAAGCAGGAGAGTTCCTTGAGCCCCAGAGTTCAAGATCAGCCTGGGTGATATAGTGAGATCTCATCTCTACAAAAAAAAAAAAAAAAAAAGAAAAAAAATTAAAAGTTAGCCAAGAGTGGTGGTGTGTGCCTGTAGTCCCTGCTACTTGGGAGGTAGAGATAGGAGGATTGTTTGAGCCTGGGAGGCAGAGGTTGCAGTGGGCTGAGATGGTGCCACTGCAGCAGAGCAGAACCCTGTCTTGAAAATAAATAAACACATAAATAAATAAAATAACAAGAGACAAAGATTGTAGTGGGTAGTCCCTGGGACTCAGACAAGCCCTACCCTATGAAAATGCAAGTGAAAAATTGAAAAAGGGCTTATAAATTGGAAGACAAGGAGCTACCCATTCCCATAGGTTTATAAGAGAGGAGATCTGCAGGAACCAAGCAGGCAGAAAAACACTTTTCATCAGGAACAAGCATCTAGAAGCACACATTGGAAATCTATGATGAGACTTTCCTAGAAAAATAAAGGCAGAGAAAAGTATCATAAATTGAAGATGAAGAAGAACCTGACCAAATATATCCCCTCTAAATGCTGTTAACTGCAAAGATACTCTACTCTTGCTTGAGCAAACTGCTAGAAGGGTTCAAAACAGCTACAACTTAGATTCTATATAAAACAGTTACTGCCTCCAAGAATTTAAAGAGTGTTTGTCTTGGAAAGGCCCACAGCCTTGGTGAGCTTGAAATGCTGCCTTTTATTTATTTAAAAAATATTAATATATGTTAGTTGTAGAAATATTGGAAGTAAAACTTAAAAATAAAAATTTTCCTTATTTTTATTATTCAAGAAAAACAGTGGTGAGTTTTGTTATATAATCTTTTAGTTTTATAAATTATGCATTTATAATTATTTTAATATATTTATATTCTAGAAACAATATATTATAATATTATTTAAATACAGTAATTTAAGTATTATTTAAATACAATAATATAGGCCAGGCATGGTGACTCACGCCTGTAATTACAGCACTTTGGGAGGCCAAGGCAGGTGGATCATGAGGTCAAGAGATCAAGACCAGCCTGGCCAACATGGTGAAAGCCTGTCTCTACTAAAAATACAAAAATTACCTGGGTGTGGTGGCATGTGCTTGTAGTCCCAGCTACTCAGGAGGTTGAGGCAGGAGAATAGCTTGAACCCCGTAGGTGGAGGTTTCAGTGAGCAGAGATCATGCCACTGTACTCCAGACTGGCAGCAGAGTGAGACTCCATCTAAAAAAAATCACAAATATTATTTAAATACAATAATATTTATACTATAAATATTATTTAAATTATATTTAATAATAATCAATAATAAGTAATATTGATCATCAATATTTAATTTTATTAAATAATATTTAAATTTTTATTTAATAATTATTTAGATATGAATATTATTTGAATACAATGATATTTATAACATGAATATTTAAATACAATAATATTTATAATATAAAATGATAATATAATCAACTGACCTTTATCTTGCTGGTTTAACATAGCATCCATGTACCTATCCACCTCCGTCTCTGGGAAATACTCTTACCATGTGGTTTAAATGGAAGATGTCATCATCTTAGAGATCTCACTCACCCCAATCTCCATTGGTTGATCAACGAATCAGCCTCTGACCTAAGCTAGGCTGTAAATAGAACCTTGGACTCCTGGCTACAGTCAGTTGATTCAGGGACTTGTTATAGGCCAGGCTGGGTTCATTCTGCCCGCGCACAGTAAATCAATATCTGTGACACAGGTTTTGCAAGACAGAAAAGATTTTTTTGCAAAGCCACCGAGTAAGGAGGCAGGAGAAGAGCTCTCAAATCTGCCTCCTTGAAGATAATGCTTGGGAATATTTATGGGTTAGGGAAATGGGGTGGTTTAAATATGGAGAAAGGTGATTGACAGTAAGGAAAAATAAAGCAACAGGTTCATTCTGTGCAGGCATAGTCAGGGTTCATGGCATTTCATAGAATATATGTACAGAAAATGACAACATTTGCATGATTTGAGGATGGAGTTTTAGGCCCCCCCTGAGGGCAAAAGACCACCTCTTGGGCACCTGCGCAGACCCAGTTGAGGGACAGTGGTCTCAACCAGTTTGAACTAGACAAGAGCTGGCCTAGGTTCCTGAAAAACAACTAACGTGATTATTACCATGATGACCTATGAATGCTATCTATCAAGTAGTCAGTGAAGGTTAAGTTTCAGCACTCAGCAACAGCCTTCAGCTGTGCTGAGGCCTTCAGGTTCATGGATAAAGGAAGAAAGAATAACGAAAAGCAAGGCACCAGAAGCAAGCAGGGCAAGCAGACCTGATCAAATTGTAAATTAACCTCTTGGTTTTCGATTATCACCTACCAAGTGTCTTGTTTGTTTGTTGTTTTTGAGACAGGGTCTCACTCTGTCGTGGAGGCTGGAATGCAATGATGTGATCTTGGTTCACTGCAGCCTCAAACTCCTGGCCTCAGGTGATCCTCCCACCTCAGCTCCCTGAGTAGCTGGAACTACAGGTGCATGCCACTGCCACACCCAGTTAATTTTTGTATTTTTTGTAGAGTATGGATTTCGCCATGTTGCCCAGGCTGGTCTTGAACTCCTGAGCTCAAGCAATCTGCCTCAGTGTCCCAAAGTGCTAGGATTACAGGTGTGAGCCACACAAGGCCGTGTCACTATGAAGAGAAAACTAGTCTCAGAGAGAAGCTAAGCGGTGGGCATGAGCCAAAGCCTCTGCTTGTACACGCTTCCCTGCTCAGTTTCCAGTTGCTCTCCAACTAAAAGGCACCAGCCCAGCGACTCTACCCACCTGCCTCTGCCACATTAACTTTTCTACCCACTATTGGATCTTTGCCATCAGCACATAAACACGCTGTACACCTCCCAGCTTCAAAATGAATGAAGTCTCTACACTCCACTTTTCTTCCAGCTATGGCCTCATTTTTCTGTTTCTTAGCAGAGCAAAACTCCTCAAAGGAGCTGTCTGTACTCATGGTCTCAGGATCTTCTCCTCCTACCCTTCCCAGGGTGGCTTTCTGAGATAGGTAACCAAGAGGAAATGGGTCATGGGAGAGATATGATCTAATGGGGAGAGGCAGGTGATGGGTGAGCCCTAGCTGGCCCCATGACTGTGGGTCTTGCTATGTTGCCCAGGCTGATCTCAAACTCCTGGCCTCAAGTACTACTCCGGCCTCAGCCTCCCAAAGCACTAGGATTATAGGTGTGAATCATCATGTTTGGCCTCAAAGGAACACTTTGTTGTTCTGTTAAATAAGTTTAGCCTAAACTTGTTTCCTTACATATATTAAGTTTGGGACAAAGGTTTCTCTATATAATGAACTGTAAACCAGTTGGCTGTGAAAATAGGCTGTAACCTACTCTTGTAAGAATCACTGAGTTTCAGTCAATCAAGGGTGGCCAACTGTTCAAATTGTGTTCAAATAAGGAGAATGCCCACTGAGCTATAACCATTCTGGCTGTTTCTGTACCTCCCTTTATTTTCTGTATATCACTTTCCTTTTTCTCTCCATAAATTTTCTTCCACCACATGGTAGGGTTGAAGTCTCTCTGAAGCTATTTTGGTTCCAGGGATACCTGATTCTCAAATTGTTCTTTGCTCAGTCAAACTCTGTTCAATTTAATTTGTCTCAGATTTTTCTTCTAATGGTTCCAAATTTGGCATTAAAATTCTCTGTATCTGCTCTGGTGTAGAGGCAGTACTTACGCTGCTCCTGTATAAGAACATGCCAAACATGCTAGCCAGGCAGGAGCTCAATGACCCCCATGTTCCTCTGGATTTCTCTCTTTCCTCCCACTTCCCCTCATTATTTCTTTTCTTTTCTTTCTTTTTTTTTTTTTAGACATGGTCTCTCACTCTTGCCGAGGCTAGAGTGCAGTGGCACAATCACAGCTTACTGCAGCCTCAACCTCCTGTGTTCAAGCAATGCTCCCACCTAAACCTCCCAGGTAGCAGGGACTACGGGTGCTTGCCACTATATCTGGCTAACTTTTTGTATTCTTTGGTAGAGATGGGGTTGTGCCACGTTGCCTAGGCTGGTCTTGAACTCCTGGGCTCGAGTGATCTGTCCACATACAGGCATAAGCCACCACACCCGGCCCTCCTCACTTTTTGATTAAGATTTACTGGAGATCAGGGAACTTTCTGAGATTCAGAGGCAAGTCAGGCATGTCCTGCAGGAATGAAGGAAGCCTCTGGAGGACAGAGGCCCCTGTCTTTGCGGGCAAGACAAGGAGGCACCCGTCCATCTTGAGAAGCCCCCAAACAAGGCAAGTTAGGAAAGGTTTCAGAAGGTTCTTGGAAACTGAAGCAAGCCACATTACAGCTTCTGGCCAGAAAACCCTGCTGCAAATGCATGTGTACAGAGATGCTTCCTACGATGAAATAAAGCAGTGACAAATAACAACATTCCAGGACTCAAAGGATCTGCTCTAGCAGATGCTTATAGGCTATGTATTACAATCACCTCTCTGGGCCTCAGTTTCCTCCTCATTAAAATGGAGCAATAACACCTATCTTTCAGGATTGTTATGAGAATTAGTGCTGAAACAGCAGATGCTGGTGAGGTTGTGGAGAAATAGGAACACTTTTACATTGTTGGTGAGAGTGTAAAATAGTTCAACCATTGTGGAAGACAGTGTGACAATTCCTCAAGGATCTAGAACCAGAAATACCATTTGACCCAGCAATCCCATTACTGGGTATATACCCAAAATATTATGTATAAGTCCTTCTACTGTAAAGACAAATGCACACATATGTTTATTGCAGCACTATTCACAATAGCAAAGACTTAAAACCAACTCAAATGCCCATCAATGATAGACTGGATAAAGAAAATGTGGCACATATACACCATGGAATACTATGCAGCCGTAAAAAAGAATGAGATCATGTCCTTTGCAGGGACATGAATGAAGCTGGAAACTGTCATTCTCAGCAAACTAACACAGGAAGAGAAAACCAAACACCACATATTCTCACTCATAAGTGGGAGTTGAAAAGTGAGAACACATGGACACAGGGAGGGGAACATCACACTCCAGGGCCTGTTGGAGGGTAGGAAGCAAGGGGAGGGAGAGCATTAGGACAAATACCTGATGCATGCAGGGCTTAAAACCTAGATGACAGATCGATAGGTGCAGCAACCACTACGGTACATGTATACCTATGTAACAAACCTGCACGTTCCACACACGTATCCCAGAACTTAAAGTACAATAAAAACGTTTTTAAAAAGAAAATTAAAGTGCTTAGAACAGTGCCTGGCATGTGGTGAGCCCTCTGGAAGTGTTTGCTGTTGTAGCATGTGGCAAACCACTCTCTGACTCTGCCACTTATTAGCAGTGTAATCTTGTGCAAATTACTTTACCTCTCTAAGCCTCAGTTTCCTCCTCTATAACGCAGGAGTAACCTCACAGGCCTTGTTGCAGAGATGAAATAAAGTTGAACGGAAAATGTGTGGGAAATACTAAGCACAGTGCTTGGGACGGAATAAGGGTCCAATAAATGCCAATTATTTTCATTTCTATTATTTTATTGTCACATTTCTCTCATCAGGTTTAGACTTGTACCTCTTCAATCCAGTTTATTCCAGTTCATTCCCTAGTGGCAGCAAAAGTGGTCTTTTTAAAAAGTAAGCAGCTTCTGAATGAATCTATAGTGACAGAAACACATCAGTGGTTGTCTGGAAGTGGAGAGGAGGGATGATTAACTGCAAACAGGTACAAAGGAACTTTCTAGGATGAGAAAAATGTTTTATAATTTGACTGGTGGTGGTTGCACAGGTGTATTCATATGACAAAACTCATCAGACTGTACACTTAGATGGATGCATTTCTTTTTATGAAAACTTTACCTCAATGTTGATTAGAAACATCACACACCGGGGCCTGTTGAGGAGTTGAGGACTGAGGGGGGATAGCATTAGGAGAAATACCTAATGTAGGTGACAGGTTGATGGGTGCAGCAAGCCATCATGGCACATGTACACTTATGTAACAAACCTGCACGTTCTGCACATGTATCCCAGAACATAAAGTATAATAAAAAAAAAAAAAAGAAAAAGAGAAAAAGGTAAGCAGCCTCCCCAGTCATCTATTACATTATTATATTTTCTCTTCACCGTGGCACTTATCAATATATAAAATTATTTCATTCATTTTTTTATAAGTCTGTTGCCCAACTCATCCCTCTATTAGAATATAAACTCTTTGAGGGCAAGCACTCTGCATGTTTATCACATAGTAGGAGGCTGATAAATTCTTCTTGGCAGACTGACTAATGATTAACATCCATCAATGGTTCTACTTCCAAATTATCTGTTGATTTCATCTATTATCATTATTTCTGCTAAGACCATTTCAGCTTAGGGCACTATTATCTCTCAATTATGCAATGGCCTCCTTGCTTCTACCATTGCTCCTTCATTTCAGTCTCCACAGAGACCCCAGTGGTCTTTTAAAAATATAAATCAGATAGTATTACTCCCCTACTTCAAAAATGGAGATAAAAATGATTAAGAAGCTGAAGAAATGAACAAGAAAAGGCAACTTAAAACTCCAGGAAAATACAAAAGTTATATAAGAAAGGTCATGGTCTTAATATGAAATCAACCAAAATGTAACTCTGGAGCAGATATGACTCTCCACTCATAAGTTCAAAAAATATCCCAGCTATTAACGATGAGGTGGAGTGATGGCCCTCAGACCAAAAAATTAAGTTTTCTATCTTCTAAAGGTTGCCACTTTAGTGTCTGCTGTTCCAGTCTACATGCCCTTTATATCTAGCAAATTTCTACTACCTTCCTGCCATGGTGAGACACACGAGTCTCCTGTGAGGTCATCCAAAGTCTCATCTACCTAAACATACAATGTAGCTGTGACTCTCTTGAGTCTTGTCATCTCCCCATGGTGTGCCCCAAGGTGTTTCCAGAAAGTGAGTCCTGGTCCCTTCTGTCCTGGAAACCCCAAACATCACCTTCTTCTCTCATCAGAGTCGATCTCCTTGTCACAGGGGAAAGTCTCTGTTTCTCTGAGTCATTTGGTACACCCATAAGTCACATTCTGTTTTACTTCTTTCCCCAAACTCTATAATTTTTCTAAAGATATTAGGGTTGGGGGAAACTAAAGCTGGAGAAAGTGCAGGAAATTTATGTGTTTTATCCCATCAAACATCTCACCCTAGGTAAAGATGTATCAAACTGGCTATCTATTTGAATGGAAGAAGGGGAAACAGAAAAACAGGGAGGAATAAAAAAGTATAAATTATTATCTCAAAATATTACCTAGCCAGTTTCCCCATAGTAAATTTTTGGGTCTTCAGAAAGTTTATTTTTGACCTTTGCTCAACCCTCCCAACAGCATAATGTCTGAATTTTGCATTTTTCAAGGTAGCAGACATTGTGACTGATTTTCCCACATCCCATCTGTTCCAGGATTAAGCAATTTATGGCAATTTACCTCTTTGTCAGGGGTGGACAGCCTAAACCAATTTGGGCCAATGAGATTCAAGGAGACACATAATGAGGGCTCTAGGAAAGAAACTTCTTCAATCTTGAATGCTGTGGAAAGGCAGGCTCTTTCTTTGTCTATAAGTTGTGAATGAGGAAATCTAGAGTTCCCATTGCCTGGTAGTCACACCACAGCATCAAAGGGTAAAGCCAAAATTGTGGGCAGGAGAGCAAAGGAGTAAAAAGAGACTACCACCTCGATGCCATCATTCAGCTGCTGGGCCCTGCCCTCACTCTTCACTGTCTAAGTCAATGTGAGTTGGCTTTTCTGTTACTTGTTGTTCAGTGCATTCTATCTGATTTAGAATTTGGTGCCAGGAACAGAAGTGCTGCAAACAACAAACCATAGTGAGTTGCACACTAGCCCCGCAAAGATATATCTACAAGCTAACCCCTGGAACCCATGACTGCTACCTTATTTGGAAAGAGTCTTTGTAGATATTGTATCATTTTCAGATGTTGGAGAGACCCAGATGAAAGATATTTTAGTTAAAAAATTCACACTTGACCTTTATTATATGACCATTTATCAAGATCAGTAAAAGTCTTTTCAACAGAACTTCATAGACGCAGGAGTTTAAGTTTTTTTTTTTTAATTAGTTCAATGACTTATTTGACAATGTTACTAACTTCAGAAATCGATTTTCCTGTAACTAAAAAGAATCCTGGTCTGGTAGTCTGAATACCTAATTTCTGTCCTTGTCTTAGTTACTAAGCTGGGGTCTTAGGCAGGTCACCTTCCCCTCTGAGTGTTAGTTACTTCTGTGGAACTTTTGGTGGCTCCCAGCTTCCCAGGTGCATCAGAATCGTCTAGGTCCTTGTTACAAACACATATTTCTGGGTCTTATCTCAGTCTTACTGAATCAGATTTTCTAATATTGGTGCAGGAGTCTGTATTTTTAGTTAACTGGGTATTTGCAAGGTACAGCCAAGTTTGTGAAGTATTGGATGAAGACCTCCAGGGTCTTTCCTAGCTCTAAAAATTTGTATTCTGATTTCTATTCCCTCTATCACTGTTTGTCCTAACTCTGCTACTAAATCTTGTTCTAAAACAAAGCAAAGCAAAACACAAAATAAACAATAAAAAACCAAGACCATGGTTTAATCATCTTTATATTCCCCTAGCACCTACAAGTGCCTGGTAGGTAGTAGGCATTCAATAAATATTTGAAAAATTACTCAATGATTATTAAATAAATGAATGTTATTTCATGTGGATCCCAATCACCTATAGATAGAAGAATCTAAAAAGCGAGAAAATATGTTAAACTTTTGTCTGATGTAATCTTGCACTCCCTATCTGCCCTACTACGTACTTCAGTAATGGGTTATGTGAATGAAGTTGTGCATATTGAGGGACCCAGTAGGAAGGTGGTTAGATTCTCCTGGGGGCTAAATTATCCCACAGTATTTCTCAGTGGCAGTGATAACTGAAAGGGGCTCATGATTCAGCAGGAGCTGGTTTTCTTCATGACTTTTCCAGGACCAGAAGAAGCCATATCCTGACTGGGTGGCAGATGTTCTCGGAGCCATTGCTGCAGATCACCGACCTGTAAAGGCCACCTCAGGTTTCTGTGGGGCCCCAGAGGGTGGGAAGAGGCATTCATCTACCAAAGTTACTGGTAAATTTGACAGCAGTGGGTGTCAGCTGAGCCAAGTGTCCTTTGCAGCCAATGCCCCCAGGATATCTGATACCACTGTTTGTGACTCTAAAGTCCTTCCACCCCCTCTTCTACACTCCACTGACCTATTGAGCCTCCCCAGTTTAGACACTGTCTGCTGGCTTTGGAAGGTACCGGCTCAGGATGAAATCTGTCACAGGGGTGGGCAGCTTAGCCAGGGGGAGGTAGAGGAGTTTGGCATCCAGGCCAGGGTTGTAGCGGATACGAGGGCTCCGGGAAACAATAGCATGCTCCATGCTGTTGATGACATCTCTGACTCTGGGCTCTGCCAGCTGCATCATGTTTTTCAATTTGTCGGTATCTGTTTGAGGGCATAGAGGAGAAAAAGGCTCTGTTATTCTTCATAAAAGATGGTTTCTTCTGAATTCCGTCCAACTTCCCTTTCCATCAGACCCCTGATCTAACACTTCAGGCAGGTCTGCCACACCCTCCAGGTGGTCCCTTAAACAAACACACATTTATAAGACTATTATAAATAATCTTAGCCTGGCCAACATGGTGAAACCCCATCTCTACTAAAAATACAAAAATCAGCTGGGTGTGGTGGCACATGCCTATAATCTCAGCTACTTGGGAGGCTGAGATACGCGAATCACTTGAACTCAGGAGGCGGAGGTTTAGTGAGCAGAGATTGCACCAATGAACTCCAGCATGGGGGACAGAATGGTATGCTATCTCAAAATAAAATAAATAAATAAATAATCTTATTTCTCTTCCTGAATTCAACTGAATTGCACTGAATTCCTACTATTGCACTAGACTGGTGATGAGAAGAACTGTGCCATTTATTAGTTATATGACCTTGAACTTAAACTTTTATCTGTAAAATGGAGATAATACTATCTTTCCTGAAGATTGGGCACAGTGGCTCATGTCTGCAATTCCAGTACTTTGGGAGGCCGAGGCAGGCCAATCACCTGAGGTCAGGAGTTCTAGACCAGCCTGGCCAACATGGTAAAACTTCACCTCTATTAAAAATACAAAAGTTTGCCAGGCGTGGTGGCACGTGCCTATAATCACAGCTACTTGGGAGGCTGAGGCATGAGAATCGCTTGAACCCGGGAGGAGGAGGAGGTTGCAGTGAGCCAAGATTGCTCCACTGCATTCCAGCCTGGACAACAGAGTGAGACTCCATCTTCCCCCACTCCCCCAAAAAATATCTGTCCTGGAGAATAACAAAGATAACCAAAGCAGGGTGGACACTGGGGGAGTACAGAATAGAAAACATGGTGGGACGAGGGGCTTTTTTTTTTTTTTTCCTTCTATGCACTTCCTAAAGTTCCTACATTTAAACAAAAGCATCCAGGAGAAAATATTATTAAAAAATAGTAATATTACCCCTACCTCAATCATAAGACCATTGTGGACTCAAATAATCTAAGGCATAGAGAAGCACCTGGTAGGGCCCTAACAAATGTGAGGGGCTGTCTGTTTGCACTGGCACACAGGGGTGGAGATGGGGACAGAGCACCCGAGTGGTGCAAGTCTGCGGAGGCTCATGACATAAGTAGGAGAAGGGCCACACCACACAGCCACCAGGCCCTCATCTGCACCCTCGCCCCGGGACAGGGGGATTCATGCTTCATTGAGAGCCCGGAGGACTCCAGAGAAAATGGTGCTTCAAAGTCAGACTGCCCTGATAAGGGATGAAAACTTGAAAACGGAGAGGAAGCCAAAGCCGCCCTGACTTTGAGAATGGTCCAGGCAGGCAAGGAATTAACCTGCTTGGGCTCAGGACCCTTGAGGGTGGCTGGTGAGAGTGGGGTGGTGTCGCTTAAGTCCCCTTCACCCCAGACTCTGAGAAACTCCATTTTCTGTTTCCTGGAAAGAAAACTGATGCAGGGAAAAAGCCAAACTACATTTTGGGATCTCAACAAGAGTCACATAAACTTAAAGCCAGACTGTCTACAAAGCAGTAAGGTCTTAGGAAGGCACACCTGCCCTCTGACCATGGAGTTGGCACAGAGGCCACCAGCAGCAGGGCTGAGGGTTGAAGGAATCATACAGGATGCCCAGGGGGCTGCGTCTGCCCGCTTGGAGCCAGGGAAGCCTTTGTGGGCTGAGGACGCAGAGCAAGCTGACATGATGAGGTGGGCTGGGGCCTGGGTTCTGAGAGGTGGGAGGGCTAGTACAGGCAGTGGGGTGGAAGAAGGTACCGCAGACATGGGGAGCAGTATGAGCCACATGTTTTCATTGTTTTCTCAAATAGCTATTAGCTGCCATTCAGTGCCGGGCACCCTGCTGGGCATGGAGTGGGAAGGGAGATGGTCTGGTCCTGGGGTTTAAAGGCCAGGGGCCTGTTTGATCGCACAGCAATTTACTGAGTTGGTACCCACTGATGCTCCATGACGACTCCTAAATATTTCTTCAGTCTGTTGCACAGCCGCCCCCAACCACCAGAACCACCATGACTTAGAACTTCATGTCTTTATCGTTCCATCACTGAGTTTCTGCAGTAGTCTCCCAGGTGGCTTCTTTATCCTTCCCATCATGACACAAATCTGATCTGTCATTTCAGAGCAAGGCTCCCCAATGCCCTCAGGATAAAATCCACGCTCCTTAGTATAGCCCTCAAAGCCTCTTATGATCTGACTCCTAATGTCTCTCCTCCTCAGTCACCACCCACAGCACTCCTCCTGCCAGACTATAATGGCAATGGCAAATGTTTATTTGGTTCTTATTGCGGCAGAGCTGAGTACTTTGCATTTCTGTTTAATTCTCCTAACAATCTGTGAAAGAGGGATTGCACTTTATAAATGGATAAACTGAAGTTTGGAGAGCTGTGTAACATGATTAGAGAGACTGCTGGAATGCAAGCTGAATCTGCACTGCCTCCAAAAGCATACAATGCTACGTCAGGTCTCCAAAATGTGGTTCACACCCTTCCTCTTATGTGAAACATCCGCCACCTCTTTCCCTTTTGATGGACTTCCATTCATGCTTCAAAACTCACTAAGGCATTAACTGTCACCTCTGTGAGGTTTCTGTCACGAATGCAGTCTGCGCTGTTGCTTTGTTTTGTACGCATGTCCATTATTGCAAGATTCTTCATGCGGTGGTGTATTTGCTTTCACATCTTCCCTGTTAGTTTCCTGGAGACTGTCTCATCTCTGTATCCTAATATACACTGGGCAACAGAAGCGAAAACTCTCATATAACCACTTGGGAAAACGTTTATCTAAATGTAGTTGATCACTGCCTGAAAATTTTCCTCTGAAATGATGATGTGGACTATAGGCGAATTGGCCTATGATATTTTATAAACCCAATCCTTACTATTCTTTAGTATAACAATACCAGCTTTTGGACAAGGTTTTCAGAGGGGTTTGCCTTTATACATATTCTTTCATGGACCACACTAAAGACTCTACAAGCTCTCTTCACCCTGAGCGCTGGCTTAGAAAATGACTTTGTGAAGTTTCTAGATACCAGTTGAATCCATTTTGTCCAGCCTCAGGGCAGCTCCACAAATAATTGAAATTACTCTTTGCTAAGAGAGATTACACAGAAGATAAATATTCTTCCCCCCACACTCTAACATCTACTCTCCTTGTTCCCAACAGCTGCAGATTTCCCTTTGGGGACCTATGCCTCCCCCACACTGAGTCTGTTGGTCTGGAAAGAGCACGTGGCCCAGCCTGCACCACACTTTCACATTCTCCTGGGTACAGTGATTGCTTTAGGATTGGGTACATCTGTGGTTGCCTATGATTCGGCCACCATCGGTCCTCCAAGTCAGAGTGTACATTAGGACTTTTGGGAGAGGCACTGGAAGAAACTCTCTTGTTTTCCCAGCAGACCTCATCCTGGATGGAGGCGAAGAGATGCTGCAGCCACGTGGCCCCCACAGGGGAGAGAGCTTAGAGACTGGAGTCAATGCAAAAGGAGCAGAGCCAAGAACTGGGTGAATCCTAACAGCATCATTTGTGGGCTGGGTTGGGTTGTACCTGAAGCTTATCTTGCTCAACTTTTTAGTCAGGTGAGGCAAGAAATTCCTTTGCTGCTTAAATAATTTGCATTGGATCTTCCGTCACTGAGTAAGTCCCAACTAATGTAAATCCTTAGACATTTTCTTCTCACAGAATCCTAACATACCTAGCACTAAAAGATGACTTTATCTAAGGGGTACTCCAAATTTTTCCTGGAGGCTTCCCAAAATCAATGAATGAATGACTCCTCCATCCACCAGGTTCTTTAAGCTGTAAACCTAGCACTCAACCTTGATGGCTTCCTCTCCCTCACCCCTTCATCCTCAGTGTGTCTGATGCTCTAATTTATTCTGTATACACCAGCTACCCACCATTGCTCCCTACCTGCTGGTTTCTTTGAACTTCCTCAAGTGGAGTTTTCTGCCTCAGAGCCTTCCTGCAGAAAAAAAGTCCCTACCCATCTCCTTTTTCCCTTTCCCAGCAACATCTAACTCTTATTCCTCTTCAGAGTCAACTCAGAGAAGCTCCCCACTTCACCATCACCTGAATTGGGGCACAACTTCCCACTCCATTCTTCTTTCACATCCCTCTTTCTCCTCTGTAGCACGTATCCACGTTTACCATTAAACGCATATATTTTTGCTAATGTTTGTCTCTTCTACTGAGTCATAAGCTACAGTCAGTGAGGGCCAAGCATACCACTTTGTCCACTCCAGCTCTCCGGCCCCACACATGCTTGTGACATCGCAGCCTTGCAATAAAGCATGTATGTGTTCAGTGAAAAAATGGCTATCTTGGCTTTGTGTTCTGTTGACGTATGATGCCCAGCAGACAATTCTTTGTGGCACAAAGTTTTGAGGCAGCAGGGTAAAGAGCTGCCATGTCCCCTTTACCCTCCAAAAACAGCTACGACTCACAGGAGACCCTCAGCTCAGTGAGAGAAAGAGAGCTGCCTAGAGACCCTCCCTTTTAAATCCCCATGTGCTCATTTTCTTCTTTATTAACAAGCACTCAGAGTGTGCAAGGTACTTCACACATGCTAACCCTTACAGCAAGCCCATGAGGGAGGCACTATCTTTGGCTCCATTTTATAAATGAGAAAACGGAGGCATGGGAAAACTAGGTAATAGGTCCAAAGTGTCCTGGCTGGTAAGTAGCAGAGCCAGTAGTAGAGTCAGCTCTTGATCTCTTGGTTGTGTTTATCTTGGTGCATTTTCACCTGATTCCCTTGCATCATGATGCTGTGGAGGTAAGTGCCAGGAGTGGGCCACATTGCTCTTAACTCCCCGCACCGCTCCAGCAGCGATAATTCTGCCACTTGCTCTCTATTCTCAAACCCCAGCTCTACCACTGTGTGACCTGGAGTCCTGAACTCCTCTGAGTTTTGTCTCACCATCGTAAATAGAAAGCCAGCCAGTGACCCCAAGACCCACCCACTCCCCTCAGAGACCCTCTCCAGCCCGAGGAACTTACAGATGCAGAAGTACTCCTCTCCATAGCTGTCCCGGGTCTCCTGAGGCAGCCTCTCCCAAAGCTTTCGCAGGCGTGACTCCATGCCCTCCTTGCCCAGAATGGCTGTCCGGTAGTTCCCTGGCTCAATGATGCTGACCTTCACTCCAAAGTAGTAGAGCTCACGCCTGGGAAAGACGAGTTGCACTCAGTCTGGGCCCCGAGATGACAATCATCGTGGAGAGTCACCTCTGGATGGGCTTGTCTTTCAGGAACCTAGAGATGCTTCCCCCACCCCTGCACTTGGCCCTGGCATTGTCGTTTTGGAAATAAGCCCCTCCTTAGGGCCTCGGCCCTTTCCCAAGCTGCCTCAGCAATCTCTGGGCAATTTGCATGAGGCATGGCCAGCGGGAAGAAGTCAATAGAGAATCTAGGCCAAAGTCTGGTCTCCCACCAGGTCCCTCCCATTATCAACCCTTCACACAACACCCACATGGTGAAGGGCATGGGTCTACACAAGGCCTGCATGCTCCTCTGAGGACCTCCCAGAGGGGACCTCTGCCTCCAGGCCTGTCTGTCTGTTTGGGGACTCTCCCTTCTCCTCTCACAGGCCCAAACAGGGTTTTACTTACCCTGTGCGGCTCAAGGGAGCCCGCCTGATGCCTCATAATTCCACTCTACCTCTTCTCCTCAGCTCTTCTCTTAGTCTTGGAGAAAACACCTTGAAGTCTAACCTTCCTTCTGCTCTTGTGTTAGCTTCTTGTCTGCAGAATTCCCCTGCCCACATGCTGTCACTCTCAACTCTTTCTGACCCCTGGGATTTCCACCCAGAATGGTTTAGTAGCAGGGTCCAGTTACCTAATGCTGTCAGAGAAGGCTTCAACACCAAACTTGGAGACGCAGTAGCCACCACCGATGACAGCCACACGACCACCAGAGCTAGACATGTTGACAATCCTGCCCCGGGCTCTCCTGACCATGGGCAGCATGTGAAGGGTCACTTCGATCAGTCCCACCAGGTTCACATTGATCACCTTCACAAAGTCCTCCTTGGTCAGCCATTCGTTGGGACCACTGGGCAGGCCCACACCAGCATTGTTCACCAGGGCCCAGAGGCCTGGGAGTGAGATGGAGAAGCACACAGAAATCAGCAATGTGCCTGGGAAAGAACCAAGGTCTGCTCCCCACTGGCTGAGGGCCCTCAAGGATGGTTGAGCAGGTGCACAAGATGCAACATGGTCCGGTTATAACATAAAAGGAAAGTGTGATTTTACTAATTAGTTTTCCCCAAAGGGACACTTTTTCCTGATTCCCGTAAAATCTGCCAGCTAGCTGGGGCTCTGTACCAGCTATAATCTAGGTGTAAGCTAACAGCATTTCAGCTATTAGCTTTGGGATAAGAGTTTCATTTTTATACCAATTAATTAGTGTTTGGATCCTTCCCCATCATGCTTCACCCTCTCTATTCACTTAAGTATAACCAACTGCATTTCACATACTACCAAAATCAGTCCGTTCATTCATTCATCTTCACACATTTATTCATGCATGCATCTAGTAGGTGACAATTACAGGGTGAGGGAAGCCAGGTGTAGTGGCTTACACCTGTAATCACAACCCTTTGGGAGGATAATGTGGGAGGATCACTTGAGTTCAGGATTAGAGACCAGCCTGAGCAACAGAGTGAGAGCCCTGTCTCCACAGAAAAAAAAAAAAAAAGTTAGGCATGGTGGTGCATGCCTGTAGTCCTAGCTACTTGGGAGGCTGAGGTGGGAGGATCACTTGAGCCCAGATTAGGGGTTACCTTGTTCAAAATTACACTGAGCTATGATGGCGCCACAGTACTCCAGCCTGGGTGAGAGAGTGAGACCCTGTCTCTAAAAATAAAATAAAATGATATAAAATAAAATAAAATACAGGGTAGAGGAGACACAAAATGAACAAAACAGCATCTTACCCCTGAAGGAACTCACAAGCCAGAAAGGAAATAATACTATTTATAAATAAATATATAAAATATTTAAATAAAATTTGTATGGAAAATGTGATGAGGACTCTGACATATTTCCATTGGGTTGGTACAAACGGAAAGAAATAATGCTAAGTGTTGTCATTCAACTCTGCAGGGGCCCAGGGTTGAAGAGTTTTATGTCCAGTCTGGTTTTACTTCCAGCCTTGGACAAATCACTTCCCTCTCTGGGCCTCAGGTTCTTCATCCGTTGGACTGCAACAGTTGTTTCCAGACTGTATTTTGCAAGCCTGCTAGGAGGAAGAAAATGCAGGAGAAGCTCTCCTTTCATTTGTTTTACATACTGGGCTTCCAAAAAATTCCACCAGAAGGAGGGTGATACAAAGGATACACTGGAAACTCCTCTAAATGCTCCTCAAGGATCCCTTCCAGCTCCTTCATGCAAGGATTCCCCAAGCCCTACTGCTCTGGTGATTCTCCCCACAGCCCCAGCCTCTGCAGCCTCCAGATACTCTGCAGGCACATCCCACTGTCTCCTGAAGGCAGGTCTCAATGCAAACAAATTCTAGTCCACCCCTTCCCCTAGGCCTGGGGGCCCCACCCAAGCCATGCCTCTACCCAACCTCCCTGTCTTTCTCTATCCAGGAGCAATGAGAAGCATGCAAGAACTTCATCTCCCATCCCCCTACCGACCCCAGTTCTCAGTTTTTCTTAGACCAGGATATTGCCCAATGGCCTAGGCAAAATAATGGTCCCTCGAAGATGTCCCATCCTCATTATCTCTGGAACCTGTGAATCTGCTGGGTTACATGGGAAAGGGGAATTAAGGTTGCAGGTGGAATGGAGGTTGCTAATCAATTGTCCTTAAAGTTAGGGAGGAAGCTAACGCAGGGAAATTATCCTAGATTAACCTGGTGAGCCCAGTTTAATCACAGGTCCTTCTAAGTGGAAGAAGGAAGCAGAAACCAGAGAATCAGAGAGACTGAGAAAAGTGTGAAAAAGACTGGCCCCAACCTTGCGGGCCTTGAAGATGGAGATAGCGGGCCAGGAGCCAGGGGGCGCCAGCTGCCTCTGGAAGCTGGAAAAGGCAATGAGACGAAGTCTCCTCCAGAGCCTCCAGAAGGAACACAGCTCTGCTGACTTTGATTTTAGATCAGTGAGACCCATTTTGGGCATCTCTCCTCCAGAACTAGACGATAATATGTTTGTATTGTCTGCAGACCCTACCGTTGTGCTATCTGTTACAGCAGCAACAGGAAACTAACGTGCTAAGTGAGGCATTAAGGCAAGTGGCTCAAGGCTGAATGCAGGGAACTGGCTGAGACAGCCTGCTGAAGACAGAGGCTCACTCTTGCTGAATTATTAATTAATTAGCTCACTCAAAAATCACGTACTGAGTACCTTACTAGGTGCCAGACATTATTCTAGGTACTAAGGACATGCAGTAAATAAAAGGGACAAAAATCCTTCTTCCCAGGAAGCTTTATTCTAGCAGAGGAACAGACAACAAATAAGTAAAATCTGTTGTACTTTGAATAGTGATGAGTGCTCAGGAGAAAAATCAAGCAGGGAGTTACTGTCTGGCTCCCCCTGGCTCCAGGACTCTGCTGCCCTGATCTGTACATGGGCTCCAGACTAGCTCCTTTAGGAGGGAAGACTTCCTCTGGGCTGCTGCTTCTGCAACCCAGGCATCCTGTTCATCCTGTTCCTGTGCCCACACCCTGTGTCCTGGAATTGCATGAGGCAGGTCCCCACGCAGTCCTGGGCCAGCCCCAGTCCACAGCTTCCTTTTCCAATAGGAGCAGCCACTCTGACATACTTGCCCTGAAGTCAAACCAACACCTACCATGATGTCAAGAAGAGATCTGATCTCTTTCTCCCCTGCCTGACATAGTCAAAGAGAGAAAACGCACCCACTCATGGGATCCAACCTCCTGTTCCATTCCCCCTCTCCCTATCCTGATCCCAACAAGAAATGTACTTGTATTTCCCCGGGAGCTGATGGTTAGGACTGCTGAAGCTTCAGAGAGGCACGTCCGTTTTTCAAGGTTTGGACACACAGAACACATCTTCCCCCCTCACTTCCTGTTGAGACCTCTTTCCTGTTTCTCTGTTTCCAGGACAGAAAACTTCCTTGGGAAATCACCCCTTCATGTGAACAGGCCAAACCATGCAGTGGCTTCCAATCAGATTGAGGCAGCGCCCTTTCCCTACGTCACCTCTCCCACCCCATCTGGACATCAGGGTCTCTGATACTTCAGATGCTTTGGGAGAGAGGAAGAGAAAGAAGGAGAAACCAAGAAAGCCAAAGTGCAACTCGCCCCACCTTGCTCGCCCACTTGGTCCCTCACCCACTGGGCCGCCGCCGTGATGCTTTCACTTTTCGTGACATCCAGTAGGGTGGTCTGCAGCCGACAGGAGGTCTCCTGCTGAAGTTTCTGGGCTCCCTCCTCAGTGAAGCAAGCAGCCAGCACCTGCATGCCCCGATCAACCAGCTGTTTGGCCAGCAGGTTCCCGAAGCCAGAGTCACAGCCTGTGATGAAGACATACTTCTCTGAGAGATTGCTGACCAGATTGCAGTTCTTGAACCAGCGGTACATAAACGAGAGGTCTGTGAGGGCCGCCATAGGGCAGATCAATGAGACGACCAAGAGGAACTGGGCTCAGGGGACAGCAGGGAAGAAGCTGGTTCTCTGAGCCCTAGCCGGCAGTCTGTGGGAACCCACCAGGACGAAGAGCTCTCCTCCCTCCCGAAGTTTGCAACAAATCTAGGTCCCTGGGTGAGCCGTGCTGTAATTTTTATAGGTGGATGTATCACCACAGCAATTAGCCCAGATGCAAGAAATTCAAGTCCAACCTGAAGCTTTGTCACCTCTGACAGCCATGGTGGCTGCCTCCCTCTCTTCTCCTGCCCTCATGGGTGAAGGTGACAAGAATGGGAAAGAATCCACTGGCAGTGTTGGTGATGAGTGGTGGCACACTCAGGCAGTGTAAGGGAGGCAAATGAGAGGAGGACTCACCCCAGACAGCTCCCCTAGAAACCTTGCCTCCACACTGCCCCCAACCCGGCCTGGGGATTTTGGTTCCCAGGGATCAGAATCGTTTGTCATGAGTGCAGGTATGTAAACAAGTTTAAGTTTTATTTTCAAGGAAAATGCTCAAGACAAATTCATTAGCGCAAAACAAACAACACTGGTTCTGTGCATTCCAAACCTCAAGAGAAACAATATGTGGTCAGCTCTTCGGAATTCTTAGTAAGTCTCCATCATGAGAGAGGATGAAAAGCAATAGATTTCTCCCAGCATGGATGTACCTCCACTGTCCTGAGGCCAGAGGCAGCAGGGCCATTCTATAGGGGAGGCTGGTCATGTGAAGCCCAGCTACCAGAAAGCAGAAAGACCTGGGGCACTCGGGCCTTATGCTCTAGGGGAAGGGGCAGTGATATCCAGGTCACCAGTGAGCAGCCCAGGCCAGATGAATGAGGAGGGATTATGAGTTCACTGGGCAGCTGAGGGAAGGGTCTGGGCAGAGGCCTTGGCTCTGAGAGGGGATGAGATACAGGAGGAGCAGAGAACTGAGGCCAGAGACATAGAAAATTCTCAGGGTTGGGACTTGGAGGAGAAGGAGAGATTCCAGGCAATTCAGCAAATAATTTGCGGAAAGCTAAGAGGGAAGGTGGTAAAGGACAGAAAATTAGGAAACCAGAGGTGTGAGTAGTCACGGAATTGCTTAAGATGCAGGGGCAGAATGATGCTGGAGCCACCGGCGGTCCTTTGGATCGACATCTAGGGTCACCATTCCTTGGGATGAGCCTGGTCCCAGCTCACACCTTCATGGCTTAGAGAGCCTGACACAGAAATGGGACCACAAAGTTCTCTAGCACGAAGGGACAAAGGATGTATGTCTGTGATCCACCATTTGCCAAGTCTGACCAGCACAGAATCAGATAAAGCAGGTGTCACCTTGGAAAGCCCCACAGGGTTTGGTCATTCCTTACCAAGAGAGGAGAGGAGGCCAGATTATGAACCACCCCGAAGAGCAGACCCAAAGCTTATAGAGGATGGAGGTGGGAAATGGTAGAAAGCAAATTGCACCTACTTCATAACCAACCCAAGGCAGAACACCTCCTACGTGGGGTCTGGGAAGCATCTCCCAGGCTCTGTCTGCCTCCTGGGTGAATGAACAGAGAAGTCTTGGCTGGGCAAGGTCATACCATGTCACTCAAGGGCTGAGCAGGCACAGGGCAGTGGGTATCCCAGTTCTTGAGGACACAGGTGAGGTCCAGGAGTTGGCTCTGAACCTAAAATGAAGATAACTCAAAACTGCTCCAGCACAGGCCTGGGTCTGACTCAGTACCTCCGGGGTCTCTCTGCTGGCAGTGTTCCTCTGGCCCAAACTAAACACACAGGCCATGAGAGTGAGGCGAGTGAATGCTGTAGGACCACATAGAAGGCTCTTCCTCACAGGGCTAGAAATGCGTCCCTCTCTCAGATGACAGGTCTGCCTGCCGAGCCGGCCCCTAAGGCCTGATAGGTCACACCGGTAGCTGCACTCCCCATCCCCACCCCATGCACACAGGTATCTCAGGGGAGAGGAGCCCTCTCCTCTGCCAGGCCATTTCCCTCTGGCGGGAGGGCATAGACTGGCAAGGGCCAAGGCACACCCTGATGAGGTGGACAGGAGGAAGAGCAGGTTTGGGCTCACCCACCCCCAGTTGCTCAAGACCTTCCACAAATGTGGATTCTTCAGGGTCAGGTGGGCCATAAGGCTCAGAACCCAAGGAAGTGGGAAGCCATTATCTGTGATTGGGTCTTCCTTCCTAAGCAGCAAAACCTGGTTCTTCTCTCTTAAAATCACCAGGATCCTGAATAATGTCTCAGGAAAAACCTAGAACAGAGGTGAGAGAAGTGAGGTACATGACCTCGAACTTGAGAGCTCCCTCCCACGACTCTATTTCTCTGGAACAGCACCCCTCCAAAGTGCCATGACGTTAAAGTGAGGGCCAGTCACTGAGTGCCACAGACAGGTCGCTGGAGAGAAGAGGAGGACTCAGGTGCTGCAGGGAAGGGATCTGGAGCCTGCCAGTGCCTTAGTGACATGCCATTGCTTCCTTGTCCCTCTGTCTACTCCTGTGACCCCAGGCTACTTGACTCATTCCTAGAAAGGAAACAATTGCCTCTCACCTTGGTGGCAGAAAGGCGAGAACACAGAGGGCTGAGACAGGGCGGGGATAATCCAACTTCTCTCTTCAATTTTCTTCCCAGTTCGTCCCTCCCATCCCCAACCCCCATGAAGGCACCTGCCTCTTCCTCCCTGAGGTTCACAGACCATGCTCCCCTCAGACTAGAAAGCAATTTGCTGCACATCACTGCCCTTTTCAGCTTTTACTCCAGAACAAAAATAACCAAAGAAACCCATGGTTTCAAGAGAGTCAAAAATTGGTTTCTGTCTCCTCTTTCAGAATCCCTATTGAGGACACCATTGCCAGCCAATGCCCCCAGAGCTGATACCGAGGTCTAGGGCTCAGACTGATGGTTGCTCTGTCACCTCACACCATGTCCACAGGTATATTCAGAGGAGCCCCTCCCCAATTTTCTCCAGGCCATTTCCATCACAGGGAGCATGTAATAGACTGACCAGGTTGAGGCATACCCGGGGAAGGGGCAGGAAGCAGAGAAGGTGTGGGCTGCAGATCCTTCCCCTGGTCACACCCTCCCATTGTGTAGACTCCTCAGAATTGGCCAAGAGACTCAAAGACGACAAGGCACCTATGAATAATACTGGATCCCATACTTTAGCAGAACACCTTTGTTCTTTCCTCCTAACGTTGGCAGTCCTCAGTGATATCTTGGTGGAATCCTGTGGAGGGCATGAGGAAGAAAGTGGGGTAGGTATCCAGATGACATGAGCATTCCCTCCCACCACGCCATTACTCTCCCCAGGACACATCACCTCTCCCAGGTCACCTAGCTCCTCCCAACCATGCACCCCAGTCTTGGCTTCACAGGGGCTTAGCTGGCCTTGGAGAACCCCAGTGGAGCATGCCGTCTATCAAGAAGATAGGCATGTAGGTCATGGGCTGGTAGAGATGTTTGGTGTCTCAGCCAAACAAGTAGTGAGTGCTCCTTGCAGTGGGTCACCAAGGATAGATTTGTACTACATTTTGCCCAAAGGCTTTTAGATGCTTTTCTGATGTCTGTTCAGGATAAGAAAAGATCCTTAATGCACTAGCACATTCCTCTCCTCCCATTTAGACCTCTGAATTAGGAGGAGAGTGTCTAAGAATCCCTGGACCCCCAATGATATGCCTTAAGTCTAATCCATCCATATTCCCAAGGGAGTGCTCCAACCTTCACCCTAGGAACACCTGTTCTGCTGTAAGCCCTCTTTGCCTCTCTTTTTGAGATATCTGGACTCATAAATTGAAGGTCTCTGCTGACAACCTAAGAACATGGAAATCAGTTATCTCTAAACCCAGCTGCCCATGAGCCCTCTGCTATCTACCATCTCTGACTTTAGTTTCCTCCTCAAAATAATGAGGGGTTCAGATGAGCCAGTGGTCCAAATTATAGGAAGCTGGGATGCTTCCTTTAGGTGACCGGTTGACCACATGGTACCCTGGGAATGGTGCTAAATGTCCTCACTTTGTTGGGGAGGCAGAGTCTGGAGAACAGATTTGCATACTGTTGGAGGCATTAATGATGGACCCAGACTTCCAGACAAGGATTTGTTTCTCTCTCCACTGTCCACAGCTCACTCATAGGCTGTCAGAAACTTCTCCCCATAGGTCTCCTTGATCTTGGAGGTGGCCTGGTTTGACAGCTCCTCGAGGTTCTGTAATTGCCTCTCAGAGCTGGCTGCTCATATTGGTCTTGAAGTAGCAGAGTTCGATCACAGCCACCTTCACACCAAGGTAAGAAAGCTCCCTCCTGCAAGGCAGACATGCAGAAGGGCAAGGACTTCAGAGGTACTGGGAGGCAAAACACAAAAAAACAAAGAAACCCAATACAAACCCAGCATGCAACGGCAGTGGGAGACGCTAGAAAGCTTGAAGAGTTGGGAAGGGTAGCAGATACCAGATAAAAGTTATGATGGTGGCCTTGCCTCAGTATAGGGTTTCCATATTTTACATATTTTACAAGCTGGAGCTTACTAGCCCTAAATTCTACCAATTCAAGAGCAAGGCAGCACCTCAGTGCGGTCACCTATGTCCCTCACAGCCAATGGATCACCAGAATTCCCACATTCTATCTCCTCTGCTCCCTCCCTTCTTCTCCTGCCCCAGGAATCTCCCTGGCCTCTGAGCTGGGCATTGGCAGCTGTCCTCTAAGGAGCATCCCTCTGCCTTCTGCCTGGCTCCGCACACTCACAGCCACTGGGCTCACTGTCGTCAGTGGGTGTCTAGAAGTCGATTAGACCAAGGAGCTCCCCTGAGCAAATCCCTTTTTTGGGGATTCCACTGCCAACAGCATGAGGCACAGCTCCCGTCTAGGGCCTCCACAAGCCCATGTGCATCTGCCTGCCCAGCTCCCCCACAGGCCTGGCCCTGTGTTTCACCCCACGAGGACTCCACAGCACAAGCAGGCGGGCTGAGTCTCCCCCGGACCTGGGCTGAAGATACAAGTCATTCCCCCATTTCTGCATCCTGTTTAGATGAGTAATTGCTTTCTGCATCCTGTTTAGGACAGAGACACTTAAATCCTAAGCCTGGGGGAAGTTAGAGAACAGGCCTGCACTGGACATCAGGGGACAAGCTGTGCTACAGCCTTTGTCAATGACAAGGCAATATCTCTCCTGGAAGAAAAGGTCACCCTGTGTACCTGGAAATTCCAAAGCTTGCTGTGGACTGAATGGCTAGAACAGGCAGGGGAGGAGGGAAGGAGGTCTCATGCCACACAGGTGTCCACACTACACTCTCTGCCCCAGGAAGTACCACCTTCTCTTCCCATGATCACACAAGGCTATCTCTGCCCTATCCCCACGGGCCCAGCCCATTTAGCTTTGGGGAAGACTCTACAGAAGACACAGAGGAGCAAATCAATAGCATGAAAGATTGGAGGAGTCAGAGCTACAGAGCCACAGACTCCCGGCCAGCAGGGGCAGGGCTGTGAGGGGGTGAGGGCTGGGAGCATGGGAGGCAGAGCTTGACCCCAAGAATATTGGAAACACAATAAGGCCCGCAATGGGAGCCCTTCCCCTACTCAGAAACCTTTCCAGGACTTAAAGGAATGAGGATTCTTTGATTCCATAGTTTTATTTTTCTTGAATAGCACTGCTAAGCCTGTCAACAAACCTTGGTAGAGAATCATTACTGGGATGTTATTTATGCCAGAAAAAGTGGGAGACAAACTTCAGCATTCAACCATATAGAATCCCTTTGAAAAATTATGCTCTCTACATGCTGGAATATGGAGACTTTGACTGTTGTGTTGTGGAAGAAATTTGATAATGAAAATGCTGATGCCAGAATGCCTAAAGTAGAGGGAAATTAACCCTGGAGGGTGGGATTAGGGTGAATGTTGTTTCGCTCTGATCTTCTGTGGTTCTCCAGTGAGAAACCCTAGCTTGACCTCCTATCTATCCAATCTTATTTTCTTCTATAACTTCCCCCATGTTTTCCATTTCCAATCAGAACAAAGCAATCAGTGATCTCCCTTTCCCTCAACAGGGACAGGAACCAGTGTGAAGGAACTTGTAAGCGAATGTTGACATCAGAAGCCTGGATCCTGTAATCCTGGGCCCAGCCACAACCACTCTAGGGCTTCTGCTCTGGAAAATGGAAAGCTCGAGCCCCTGAAAATAAAGTCTTGGGAATGTTCCCAGTTAGCAGACGCCAGGTCTCCCCTAGTGACCCAGAGAGAGAAGAAACAAACAGGCACAAGCCGGGATCGGAGTGGTACCTCTGTTCCCCACGCGCTCCTTCACCCACTGGACAGCTACAGCAACGATCTCTGTCTTGGTGACGTCCAAGGTCACCATCTCCAGCCTGTTTGAAGTCTGGCCCCTCAGCTGCTCAGCCCCCTTCTCTGTCCTACACGCACAAGTCTTCAGCTCCCACAAGCCTTCAGCTGTCTGGCCAGCAGGCTCTGGAAGCCTGAGTCACAGCCAGTGATGAACACGTACTTGTCTCTCAGGTAGCTCAGCACCTGCCTCTCTTGGTACCAGCGCAGAAGGTGGTGTAGGCCCAGGAGGACTGCCAGGTAGAGACACATGGCTTTGCAGAGGACAGACACAGACAGGCTGGGGTGAAATGAGAGTCTGGCCTCTATTCAGACAGGAGGACTGAAGAACACAGAGGGCTGCAGTAGGCAGGGAGACCCTCAGGCACTTTGGCAGGGAGTCCTCACTTTCCTCCCTGATCGCTGTCTTTCTGCACCATTTTTTATTCTGGCTTCATCTCTCTACCATTTGAACTGCCTTTGCAAGTCCTCATGCATGCAATTGCAAACCCCAAGTTCTACCCAGTAAGAAACTACCATGACTCAGCAATGCTTCCCTAGTCCCCAGATTTCTCTCCGCTTTGCTATGCCCACACAGATGTTTATGTGGGTGCAAACATGTGATTTACACAGGCACACACACACAAGTGTCCACATGCACTCTCCTGGAAAACACACCCCTGTAAGTACAGGGTCAGAACTGTCTCTAGAAAGCTCCCATACTAACACTCCTGGTCCATGACCTGAACACAGGAAGACCTTACTGGGCAGCTACACATGGTTTCCAGGCACATTAGGTAGAAATCCCTCCCTGAGCCTGAGTTTCCTCACCCAGAATCAATCACTCCTCAGAAAACTAGGTTACAGTCAGCCTCTCTAGAATGAGAAGAAGGGAAAAGAGTGGACAGGAACAGGTCCTGTCCTGCTATAATAGTTTTTTGGGGTAGAAGGAGTGCAGGATCCCATTGGGGAAGTCCGACCTCAGAGGTAAAGAAAGGGGAGGGAAGGGGATGGAGACTTGAAACCCACAGGAAGGAAACACCCAGGGCTGTTGGGAGGGGGAATGCGAGGACTTACACACGCAGGTGCCACAGGGGTCACCTGCTCACCTCCAGATATACCTTGTGCCCAGCCCTGGGTGCTGTCTGCACTGCCCTCTGCCCTCCCCTACCAGGGTCCACATCCAGAATCTTCTCACTGACCAGTGTTTCCTTCAACTGTACATTCTCAATGGCCATACACGGAGATATTTCCCAACCTTCACATCCATGGCTCCACTCTTATTCATTCACTCTTATTCACCCCTTGGAGTGGGTGGCAATTGTTTCCTAGACACTTCAGCAGGGAGCAATTCCAGGTAGTCCCAGAGGAGGTGGTCAGAGGGAGGAGACATCTGGGAGACACCTCCTCACCCCGAATGTGAAATCCCTCAGATTTGCCTCTGGCTTGCAGACTTCCTCCCCACTACCTAAGTCCTTTGACCTGCGCATACACCTCCAGATGGGTTCCTGGAACTAGAAAGTCAGAAGTAACTGGGAAAACACAAAAGGAGTAGAATGATTAACTCCTGTGGTGTCTAATTAACTTTGACATTTTTCTATTGTTCCTTGTTACCGTAAGGCAACTGGACTTTAACCTCGTGACTCCAGACCCTACGACCCCCTCCCCGCTTGCAGAAACTGCCCTGAACTGTAACTTCTGTAACTTTCCACTGCCTACCCCAAACCTATGAAACCAGCTGCTATCCCACCGCCCTCCACTGACTTTCTTTTCGGACTCAGCCCGCCTTTGACAATTAAAATGAGTGACTGAGGCTCAATCATCCAGGGTTACTAAGGCAGCTTCAGAGTGTCCTGGAACTGCACTGAGGTCCCGTCGTCCTGCACAGTGAAGCCAAACATTAACACAGAGATATCAGCAAGGGAAAGTGAGCTTTTTATTGCAGGGCACCAATCAAGGAGAACTGGGCAGCTCAACCTTAAGACCCTACATCCCCTACGACTCACAGGTAAGGACCAAGATCAGGGGCTGGAGGGAAAGACTCTGGAAGTTGGGTCTCAAAGACCCCATGCTCCTGAGAGAGGATGAGGACAGCAAAGGGAAGGAATGAGGCAGCTTCTGTGGCTCCCCTGGCCTCTGTGGGATTGGGCCCCACTCCCTGCCCAGGTCTCCCAGACTGGACCCAGCTCCCTGTCTAAGGAAAGAGGCCTGGGAGAAGGAGAAAAGAAGAGACCCTTATTTTGCTAAGGGCACAAGAGCATTCAGGGACCTGGAGCCTCCTGAGGACCCTCCCTGGCCATATTTGTATCGTTACCAGGAAGGACGGTGCTGCCCCAGACCCTAAGAGTAGGTTCTTGGATCTCACATAGGAATGAATCCAAGGTGAGCCACAGAGCACAGTGAAAGAAGCAAATTTTCTGGAAACTAGTCTGTTACAGAGTAGGGTGTCCTCAGAAAGGAGGAGGAGGAGGGTGCTGGCCTTCGTTAGTCCCTTCCTTAAGACTACGTACTAGCAAACTATCAGGAACTATGATTAAACTTAGAATTATGTCGATATGCTCATGAATGATAGGGGCTATTGATGTTATCAATGACCATTAATCCTTTAACCAAACTCTTCTCATTAATGTTATCTTTAAGTGGGCAGCATTCTTAGGACATCTGGATATTCTACAGGCCTGGTGAAACATGTTCTGTATAACCATAAATATTCTGTCATTATAATTGGCGGTCAGCTTGAAATGTGGCTATTTTCAGACTATCCTTAGAGGTGCCTTGGGAGTGCCTAGCTATTTGCTTCAAGATGGAGTCACGCTATCATATTTCATTAAATGAGAGACCTGGTAAGCAGGTGTGCCTCTAACAGTACCTTCAACATTCACATGTCTGACACCAACACTCATGACATGTTCTAAATTGAATGGCCCTGCAACATCTGACCTCACTCTGTTTTACCATGAACACCAATTTGTTCAACAGCATAGGGTTCCCTAAAGGCTCCATATGCTGGATTTTTATCCTTAAGAAAGAAAAATTGAGATACCTGAGAAGGTACCTACCAAATAAGATTTATACTGAGTCCAGGAATAGGTACCCCTTTCTCCTAATGCTTTCTGTGTTGAGTCCACATTTGCAAAATCAACAGAACACTGAAGACATTGACAGCTGAAAACGATGGTAATTAAAGGGAATTCTGTCCAGCACATGGCAGGGCCTCAACAAAGTGTAGCATAAAGTAAAAGATGAGTCCAGAAGTGACTCTGTGGTCACTGAGGGCCACAGAGGGCACAGGTGAGGGGAAGACGCTTCAGTTTCCCCAAGGAAAGGACCTGGGGCCTGCCAGTCCCTTACTGACACTTCCTTGCAGGCTCGTCCTTATGTCTATTTCTGTGATTCAAGGATACTCCAGAATCTATGGAAAGAAAGCAATTGCTTCTCACCTCAGTGGGAAGAATGGCTGGGAGATGGCAGGAATAACTTTCCTCTTCACACCCATTCTCAGGTCATGCTTCTCATCCCCTGACCTCCAGGAAGGCATCTGCCTCTTCCTGCCACTGCTCCCCAAGCTGACCCAAAATGTGGAAGCTACTTTGGAACTGGGAAACAGGCAGAGGTTGGAACAGTTTTGAGTGCTCAGAAAATGTAGGAAAGTTTGTAATTTCTAGAGAATTGAATGACTTTGACCAAAGTGCTGATAATGACATGGACAATGAAATCCAGGCTGAGGTTCTCTCAGATGGAGATGAGGAACTTGTTGGGAACCAAAGCAAAGGTGACTCATTATGTTTGAGCCAAGAGACTGGAGGCATTTTCCCCTGCCCTAGAGATTTGGGGAACTCTGAACTTGAGACAGGTGATTTAGGGTATCTGGCAGAAGAAATTTCTAAGCAGCAAAGCATTCAAAAGGTGATCTGGGTGCTGTTAAGGCATTCAGTTGTAAAAGGGAAGAAGAGCATAAAAGCTCAGAAAATTTGCAGCCTGACAATGCAATAGAAAAGAACATCTCACTATCAGAGGAGAAATCCAAGCCAGCTGCAGAAATTTGCATAAGTAACAAGAATCCAAATGTTAATCCTTAAGCCAATGGGGAAAATGCCTCCAGGGCATGTCAGAGGTCTTCACGGAAGCCTCTCCTATCATAAGCTGGGAGGCCTAAGAGGAAAAAGAGGTTTCATGGGCTGGGTTCAAGGTCCCCATGCTGTATGCAGCCTAAGGACTTGGTGCCCTGCATCGCAGCTGCTCCAGCCATGGCTGAAAGGGGCCAGTGTAGAGCTTAGGCTGTGGCTTCAGAGAGAGCAAGTCTGAAGCCTTGGCAGCTTTCACATGGTGCTAAGCCTGATAGTGCACAGAAGTCAATAATTGGGTTTGGGAACCTCTACCTAGATTTCAGAGTATGTATGGAAATGCCTGGATGTCCAGGCAGAAGTTTGCTTCAGGGGTGGGTCTCTCATGGAGAACCTCTGCTTGGGCAGTGTGGAAGGGATGTGGGATTCTGGGGCACTGCCTATTGGAGTTGTGAGAAGAGGGCCACCATCCTCCAGACCCCAGAATGGTAGATCCACTGAGAACTTGCAGCATGCACCTGGAAAAGCCACAGACTCAACACCAGCCTAGATTGCTTTTCTATTTCTGTGAAAAATGTTGGTATTTTGATAATGATTGCATTCAATCTATACATTGCTCTGTGTAGTATGGACATTTTAATTATATTAGATTGATTATTCCAATCCATGAACATAGAATATGTTTCCATTTTTTGTGTCCTCTTCAATGTTTTGCCTCAGTGTTTTATAGTTTTGATTATAGAAATCTTTCACTTCTTTGATTAAGTTAATTCATATGTATTTAATTTTATTAGTGGCTATTTTAAATGAGATTACTTTGGAAATTTCTTTTTCATGTTGTTCATTATTGGCATATAGAAATGCTACTGATTTATGTATGTTGATTTTATATCCTATAGCTTTACTCAATTTGTTTATCAGTTCTCATAGTTCCCTTGTGGAGTCTTTGGAATTTTCCAAATGTAAGATGATATCATCTGCAAACAAAAATAATTTGTCTTCTTCCTTTTTAATTTGTATGCCCTTTATATCTTTTTCTTATCTAATTGCTTTAGCTAGGACTTCTAGTACTATCTTGAATAGCAGTAGTGACAGTGGGCATCTTCGTCATGTTCTAGACTTTAGAGGAAAAGCTTTCAGTTTTTCTGCATTCAGTATGATACTAGCTGTTGGCCTGTTGTATATAGCTTTTATTATCTTGAGGTATGTTCCTTCTATCCCCAGTTTTTTTAAGGGTTTTTTTCACAAAGAGATGTTGAATTGAACCAAATGCTTTTCAACATTGATTGAAATGATTATATGATTTTTATGCTTCATTCTGTTGATATGATATATTACATTGATTCATTTGCATATATTGAATTATCCTTGCATCCAAGAGATAAATCCTACTGGACATGATGAATTATCTTTCTAATATATTGTTGAATTTGGTTTGCTAGTATTTTATTGAGAATTTTTGCATCAAAATTTATCCAAGATATTGGCCCATAGTCTTTTGGTTGTTGTTGTTGTGTCTTTGTCTGGTTTTAGTATCAGTGTAATACTAGCCGCATAGAATGAGTTTGAATGTATTCCCACTTCATCTATTTTTTGGAATAGTTTTGAGTATGGTTGGTGTTAGTAATTCTTGAAATGTTTGGTAGAATTCAGGAGTAAGGCCATCAGGTTTCAGGCTTTCTGTACTGGGAGACATTTTATTGCAGCGTCAATCTCATTACTTATTAATGGCTTTAAATAACAGGTTTTAAATTTATGCCTGGCTCAATCCAGTAGGTTGTATGCATCTAGGCATTTGTCTATTTCTTCTAGATTTTCCAATTTATTCACATATAGTTGCTCATAGTCACCAGTAATGATGCTTTGAATTTCTGCAGTACCAGTTGAAATGCCTCCTTTTCCATTTCTGACTTCATTTGGATCCTTTTCTTTTTTTTCTTAGTCTGACTAAAGGTTTGTCAATTTTGTTCAACTTTAAAATAGCAATTTTTTGTTTTATTAATCTTTTGTATAGTTTTATTTTTCGTTTCAATTCATTTGTTTCTCCTCTGATCTTTATCATTTCTTTTCTTCTACTAATTTTGGGTTTGGTTTGCTTTTGCTTTTCTAGTTCTTTAAGATGCATTGGGGCTGGGCATAATGGCTTATGCCTGTAATCCCAGTACTTTGGGAGGCTGAGGTGGGAGGATCATCTGAGGTCGGGAGTTCGAGATCAGCCTGACCGACATGGAGAAACCCTGTCTCTATTAAAAAATACATAATCAGCTGGGCATCGTGGCACATGCCTGTAATCCCAGCTACTTGAAAGGCTGAGGCAAGAGAATTGTTTGAACCTGGGAGGCAGACATTGCGGTGAGCCGGGAGTTTGCCATTGCACTCCAGCCTGGGCAACAAAAGTAAAATTCCATCTCAAATAAATAAATAAATAAATATTTGGTCCCCAGGCCAGATGGCCAAGAAGGATCAGTTCTGGTGCGCAGCTCCCAATAAGATCAATGCAGAAGTTGGGTGATTTCCACATTTCTAACTGAGGTATCTGCGTCATCTCATTGGGACTGGTTGGACAGTGGGTGTAGCCCAAGGAGGACGAGCCAAAGTAGGGTGGGGTGTTGCCTCACACGGGAAGTGCAAGGGACCAGGGAACTCCCTCACCTAGCCAAGGGAAGCCAATAGAGACTGTTCCCTGCACTCCAGTGCAGATACTGTACTTTTCCCATGGTCTTCATAGCCCCAACACCAGGAGATTCCCTGTAGTACCTACACAACCACCAGGGCCCTGGGTTTCTAGCACAAAACTGGGCAGCTATTTACACAGAAACTGAGCTAGCTGCAGTTTTTTTTCATACCCCAGTGGTGTCTGGAATGCCAGTGAGACAGAACTGTTTACTCTCCTGGAAAGGGGGTTGAAGCCAGGGAGCTAAGTGGTCTGGCTCAGTGGGTCTCACCCTTATGGAGACCAGCAAGCTAAGATCCCCTGGCTTGAAATTTTCACAGCCAGCACAGCAGTCTGAGCTCAACCTGGGATGTTTGAGCTTGGGGGTGGTGGGTGTCCACCATTGCTGAGGCTCAAGTAGGCAGTTTCAACCTCACAGTGTAAGCAAAGCTGCTGGGAACTTTAAACTGTGCGGAGCTCAACGCAGCTCAGCAGCTGCAGGCAGACTGCCTCACTAGACGTCCTTGCTGGGCAGGTCATCTCTGAAAAAAATGGCAGCAGTCTGTCAGGGACTTATAAATAAAGCCCCCACCTTCCTGGGACAGAGCACCTGGGAAAAGGGGTGATAGTGGGTACAGCTTCAGCAGATGTGAATGTCTCTGCCTGGCAGCTCTGAAGAGAGCAGCAGATTTCCCAATGCAGTGTTCAAGCTCTGATAAGGGACAGACAGCCTCCTCAAGTGGCTCCCTGACCCCCGTGTATCATCCTGACTGGGAGACACCTCCAAGTGGGGGCTGACAGACACCTTATACAGGAGAGCTCTGGCTGGCATCTGGCGGGTACCCCTCTGGGACAAAGCTACCAGTGGAAGGAACAGGCAGCAGTCTTTGCTGTTCTGCAGCCTCTGATGGAGATTCTCAGGCAAGCAAGGTCTGCAGTGGCTCTCCAGCAAACTCCGGCAGACCTGCAGCAGAGAGGCCTGACTGTTAAAAGGAAAACTAACAAACAGAAAGAAATAGCTTCAACATCAACAATAAGGACGTCCACTCGGAGTCCCCATCCAAAGGTCACTGACTTCAAAGACCAAAAGTTGATAAATCTGCAAAGATGGGAAGAAACCAGTGCAAAAAGGCTGAAAACTCCAAAAACCAGAATATCTCTTCTCCTTCAAGGAATCACAGCTCCTCACCACGAAGGGAGCAAAGCTGGATGGAGAATGAGTCTGATCAGTTGACAGAAGCAGCCTTCAGAAGCTGGGTAATTACAAACTTCTCTGAGCTAAAGGAGCGTGTTCTAATCCAATGCAAGGAAGCTAAGAACCTTTGGAAAAAAGTTAGATGAAATACTGACTAGAATAATCAATTTAGAGAAGAACATAAACAACCTGATGGAGCTGAAAAAAACAGCACAAGAACTTCGTGAAGCATACATAAGTTTCAATATCCAAATCAATTAAACAGAAGAAAGGATATCAGAGATTGAAGATCAACTCAATGAAATAAAGCAAGAAGACAAAATTAGAGACAAACAAGTGAAAAGAAATGAACAAAGCCTCCCAGAAATATGTCATTATGTGAAAAGATCAAATCTATGTTTGATCATTGTACCTGAAAGTGAAGGGAAGAATGAAACCAAGTTGAAAACACTCTACAGGGTATTATCCAGGAGAACTTTCCCAACCTAGCAAGGCAGGGTAACATTCAAATTCAGGAAATACAGAGAACACCACAAAGATACTCCTCAAGAAGAGCAACCCCAAAACACGTAAACATCAGATTCATCAAGGTTGAAATAAAGGAAAAAATGCTAAGGAAAGCCAGAGAGAAAGATGGCATTACCCACAAAGGGAAGCCCATCAGACTAACAGTGGATCTCTCAGCAGAAATCCTACAAGCCAGATGAGAGTGGGGGCCAATATTCATCATTCTTAAAGAAAAGAATTTTCAATCAGAGTTTCATATCCAGCCAAACTAAGCTTCATAAGTCAAGGAGAAATAAAATCCTTTACGAACAAGCAAATGTTGAGGCCTGCCCTACAAGAGCTCCTGAAGGAAGCACTAAATATGGAAACAAACAACTGATACCAGCCACTGCAATAACATACCAAATTGTAAAGACCATTGACACTAAGAAGAAACTGCATCAACTAATGGGCAAAATAACCAGCTAGCATCATAATGGCAGGATCAAATTCACACATAACAATATTAACCTGAAATGTAAATGGGCTAACAAAAAATAAAAAAAATTAAATGTAAATGGTCTAAATGCATGTAATTAAAAGACACAGATTGGCAAATTGGATAAAGAGTCAAGACTCATTGGTGTGCTGTATTCAGAAGACTCATCAAATGTGCAAAGACACGCATAGGCTCAAAATTAAGGGATGAAAGCAGATTTACCAAGCAAATGTAAAGCAAAGAAAAGCAGGGGTTGCAATCCTGGTCTCTGATAAAACAGACTTTAAACCATCAAAAATCAAAAAAGACAAAGAAGGGTAAAGAGGCATAATGGTAAAAGGATCAATGCAATAAGAAGAGCTAATTATCCTAAATATATATGCACCCAAATGCAGGAGCACCCAGATTCATAAAGCAAGTTCTTAGAGACCTACAAAGATACTTAGACTCTTACACAATAATAGTGGGAGACTTTAACACCCCACTGTCTATATTAGACAGATCAATGAAACAGAATAGTAACAAGGATATCCAGGACTTGTACTCAGCTCTAGACCAAGCAGACCCAATAGACATCTACAGAACCCTCCACTCCAAATCAACAGAACATACATTCTTCTCAGCATCACATCACACCTATTCCAAAACTGACCACATAATTGGAAGTAAAACACTCCTCAGCAAATGCAAAAGAACAGGAACCATAACAAACAGTCTCTCAGACCACAGTGGGATCAAATTAAAACTCAGGATTAAGAAACTCACTCAAAACCACACAATGACATTGAAACTGAACAATCTGCCCCTGAATGACTACTGGGTAAATACCAAAATGAAGGCAGAAATAAAGATGTTCTTTGAAACCAATGAGAATGAACACCAGAATCTCTGGGACGCATATAAAGCAGTGTATAGAGAGAAATTTATAGCAATAAATGCCCAAAAGAAAAAGCAGGAAAGATCTAAAATTGACACCCTAACATTAAAGGAACTAGAAAAGCAAAAGCAAACAAATCCAAAAGCCAGCAGAGGACAAGAAATAACTAAGATGAGAGCAGAACTGCAGGAGACAGAGACACAAAACACCCTTCAAAAAAATGAATCCAGGAGCTGGTTTTTTGAAAAGGTCAACAAAATAGATATACCACTAGCCAGACTAATAAAGAAGAAAAGAGAAAAGAATCAAATAGATGCAATTACAAATGATAAAGGTGACATCACCACCAATCCCACAGAAATACAAACTACCATCAGAGAATACTATAAACACCTCTATGCAAATAAAACAGAAAATCTAGAAGAAATGGATAAAGTTCTGGACACTTATACCCTCCCAAGACTAAACCAGGAAGAAGTCAAATCCCTGAATAGACCAATAACAGGGTCTGAAATTGAGGTAGCAATTAATAGCCTACCAACCAAAAAAAAGTCCAGGACCAGACGGTTTCACAGCTGAATTCTACCAGAGGTCCAAAGAGGAGCTGATACCATTCCTTTTGAAACTATTCTAAACAATACAAAAAGAGGGAATCCTCCTTAACTCATTTTAGGGGGCCAACATCATCTTGATACCAAAACCTTGTAGGGACACAAATAAAAAGGAAAACTTCAGACAAATATCCCTGATGAATATCAATGCAAAAATCCTCAATAAAATACTGGCAAACCAAATCCAACAGCACATCAAGAAGCTTATCCATCAAGATCAAGTCAGCTTCATCCCTGGGATGCAAGACTGGTTCAACATACACAAATCAGTAAACATAATCCATCACATAAACAGAACCAAAAACAAAAACCACATGATTATCTCAGTAGATGCAGAGAAGGCCTTTGACAAAATTCAACAACTCTTCATGTTAAAAACTCTCAATAAACAAGGTATTGACGGAACGTATCTCAAAATAATAAGAGCTGTTTATGACAAACCCACAGCCAATATCACACTGAATGGGCAAAAACTGGAAGCATTCCCTTTGAAAAATGGCACAAAACGAGGATGCCCACTCTCACCACTCCTACTAAACATAGTATTGGAAGTTCTGGCCAGAACTGGATGCATCCAACCACCATGGCACATGAATACCTATGTAACAAACCTGCATGTTCTGCACATGTATCCCAGAATGGGTTTCTATTATCATTTATTTTTAGAATTTTTTTCAATTTTCTTCTTAATATCTTCATTGACCCACTGGTCTCTCAGGAGAATATTTTAAAATTTCTATGTATGTGTATAATTTCCAAAATTCTTATTATTATTACCAGTTACATTCTATCGTGATCATAGAAGATGCTTGATATGATTTCAATTTTTCCCTGTTTTAAGATGTATTTTGTGATCTAACATGTGGTCTATCTTTGAGAATGATCCATGTGCTGAGGAAAAGAATTCTGCAGCCATTGGAAAAAATGTTCTGTAAATATCTATTGGATCCATTTGGTCTACAGTGCAGATTAAGTCTGATGTTTCCTTGTTGATTTTTCTGTCTGAAAGATCTGTCCAATGCTGAAAGAGGAGTGTTGGAGTCTCCAACTGTTATTGTATTAGGGCCTTTCTCTCTCTTTACCTCTAATAATATTCTCTTTATATATCTGGGTGCTTCCGTGTGGGGTGCATATATTACATATTTAAAATTCTTAGTATATCCTCTTGCTGAATTGACCCCTTTACCGTTATATAGTGACCTTCTTTGAAATACATTTTATCGAAGATAAAACTCCTGCTCTTTCTGGTTTCCATTGGCAAGAAATACCTTTTTCCATCCTTTTATTTTCAGTTTGTGTGTGTCTTCACAGGTGAAGTGTTTCTCCTGTAGGCAACAGATGAATGGGTCTTGTGTTTTCATCCGTTCAGGCAGTCTATGTCTTTTGATTGATCAGTTTAGGATACTTACATGCCATGCTATTATTGATAGGTAAGGACTTACTCCTGCCGTTTTGTTACTTGTTTTCTGGTTGTTTTCTGAACTTCTTTTCCTTCTTTCTTTCCTTCTTGTCTTCTTGTCGTGAAGATGTTCTTCTCTGGAGATATGATTTAGTTTCTTGCTTTTTATTTTTTGTGTATTCATTGTATATTTTTTGGCTTGAGGTTACCATGAGGCTTGCAAATACTATCTTACAACCCATAATTTTAACCTGATAACAACTTAACACTATTTGCATAAACAAACAAGCACAAAGAAAAGAAAAACACTACACCTTAACTTTGCTCCCTGACTTTTGAACTTCTTGTGGTTTCTATTTATATCTTATTGTACTGAGTATGTCTTCAATGGTTGTTGTAGTTACTTTTTTTAATTAGTTCATCATTTAGTGTTTCTGCTTAGCATAAGAGTAGTTTGCACACCACAGTTCCAATGTTATAATATTCTGTGTTTTTCTGTGTACTTGCTACTACTAGTGAGGTTTGTACCTTCAGGTACTATGTACTGTTCATTAATGTTCTTTTCTTTCTGAATGAATGAAGTATTTCCTTTAGCATTTCTTGTACAACAGGTCTGATACTGATGAAATCCCTCAACTTTTGTTTGTCTGGGAATGCCTTTATTTCTCCTTTATGCTTGAAGGATATTTTCACCACATGTACTGTTATAGTGCAAAAGTTTTTTCTTTAGCACTTTAAATGTATCATGCCACTCTCTCCTGGCCTATAAAGTTTCCACTGGAAATCTGCCGCCAGATGTATTGGAGCTCCATTGTACGTTATTCATTTCTTTCCTCTTGCTGCTTTTAGGGTCCTATCTCTACCCTTGACCTTCAGAAGTTTGATTATTAAATGCCTTGAGGTAGTCTTCTCTTGGTTAAATCTGCTTGGTGTTCTGTTACCTTCCTGTACTTGGATATTGATCTTTTCCTGTAGGTTTGGGAAGTCCTCTGTTATTACCACTTTGAATAAACTTTCTACCCCTATCTCTTTCTCTACCTCCTTTTAAAAGCCAATAATTCTTAAAATTGCCCTTTTAAATCTATTTACTGGATCCTGAAGCCATGCTTCATTGCAACTTATTCTTTTTTCCTCTATGTATTTTTTTTTTTGAGATGGCATCTCACTGTATAGTCCAGTTTGTAGTGCAGTGGTGTGATCTCCGCTCACTGCAACCTCTGCCTCCTGGCTTCGAGTAATTCTCCTTCCTCAGCCTTCTGAGTAGCTGGGATTACAGGCATGTGCCTGTAATTTTTAGTAGAGATGAGGTTTCATCATGTTGGTCAGGCTGGTCTCAAACTCCTGACCTCATGATCTGCCCACCTCAGCCTCCCAAAGTGCTGGGATTACAGGCGTGAGCCACTGCGCCTGGCCTCCTCTATGTATTTTCAATTGGTCTGTCTTCAAGTTCACTAATTCTTTCTTCTGCTTGATCAGTTCTGCTGTTAAGGTACTCTGATGTATTCTTGAGCATGCCAATTGCATTTTTCAGCTTCAGAATGTCTGTGTCTTTCTTCTTAATAATTTCAATCTCTTTGTTAAAATTATCTGATAGGATTCCAAATTTATTCTCTGTGCTATCTTGAATTTCCTTGAGTTTCCTCAACACAGCTATTTTAAATTCTCTGTCTGAAAGGTCATGTATCTCTTTCCCTAGGATTTGTCTCTGGTCCCTTATTTAGTTCATTTAGTGAGATCATGTTTTCCCACATGATGTGGACGCTAGTAGATGCTGTTCAGTGTCTGGGCATTGAAGAGTTATGTATTTATTGTAGTCTTCATTGTCTAGGCTTATTTGTAGCCATCTTTCTCTTAAGGCTTTCCAAGACAATTTGGAAAGACTTGGGTGTTGTGATCTAAGCTGTATTTGCTCTGGGGGCACCCCATGCTCAGTAATGCTATGGTTCTTACGGACTCGTAGAGTTACCACCCTGATGGTTGGGACAGGATCTGAGAGAATTCTCTGAGTTACCAGGCAGAGACTCTTGTTCTCTTCCCTTACTTTCTCCCATATGTACAGAGTAACTCTGTGTGTGTTTGTGTTCTGATACATTTAAAGTTGGGGATGGAGTGACACAAGCGCCCATGTCACCACCACAGTGACTGCATTGGGTCAGACTTGAAACCACCACAGTGCTGGGTCTTACCCAAGGCCTGTTGTAACCAGTTCCTGGCTACTGCCTATGTTTGCTCAAGGCCCAAGGACTCTACAATTAGCAGGTAGCAAAGCTAGTTAGGCCTATGTCCTTCTGTCAGGACAGCAAGGTCCCCCAGTCTCCACGTGGGTCCAGAACTGCTGTGCAGGAGTCAAGGACTAGAGTCAAAAACCTTAGAAGTATACCTGGTATTCTACTGGATTGCAGCTGAACTGACACTCAAACCACACAACAAAGTTTTTCCACTCTTTTGTTCCTTGTCCAAAGACAGAGAAGCCTGACCTCATAGCCACCACCACCCCAGGTCACATGGAGTTTTGCCACTGATGTTCCCTGAAAGCCCAAGGTCTCTTACATCAGCTTGTGGTAAATGGTGCCTGGCCTGGGACACACCATTCACATCAGTGAGCTCCCCATTGGCCCAGAGCAGGTCCAGAAAATGTGAACCAAGAGTCCAGTCCTGGAATCACAAACGACAATCATCCACTTGGGGCTCCTCCTCGCTGTGGCCGTGCTGGAACCTAAGGTGCAAGACAAAGTCTCCTTGACTTTTCTTTCCACTTTTCTCAGACAGAAACCTCTCTCCACAGCCACCACAGCTGCGAATGTCCTGAGTCTCACCTGAAGCCATCACACCTCAGATGCTTACTCAAGGCCCTCAATGTAGTACCCAGCTATCAGTGCTGGTTATTCGTGGCCCAAGATCTCTTCAGATAGCAGGTGATGAATTCTGCCAGCACTGCGTTCTTGCCTTGAAGGCATGAGGTTCCCTTCTGGCCCAGGGTCTGCCTAAAAATGTCAGTCGGGAGCTAGGGATTGAAAAGGGTGCCTCATGACTCTTTTCATTGCCCTGTCTTGCTGTGGCAGAGCTGATATCCAAAATGCATGATGAAATCCTCCCCACTCTTCCCTCTCCTCTCCTCGGGTGGAAGAGGGGGCTCTCCTGGAAAACCTCAAGCTGTGCAATCTGGGGTTAGTGGAGGGGTGATGCCAACATTCCCTTGACTACTGCAGCTGGTGTCTCAGTATGGTACATGTCGCCCTAATCCAGTGCCTCTGAGCCTCGTTCTGCTCTATGCCTAGCCTGTGAAATACAGACCTTATGGCCTAGACTGCCTTTCAAGTTTACTTGGAGACATGGAGCATTGTAGCCCTGGGTGGCAAGGTTTTCGGGCACTCAAGTCAGGCCTGCTGTGATCGGAGACTCCCCTGTGGCACTAGGCCTCGCCTATGAGTTGCAGTCCTTCTGGCCTAGACTGCCATTCAAGTTTACTTGGAGACATGGAGGGTTGTAGCCCTTGGTATCGAGGTTTGTGGGCACTCAAGTCAGGACTGCTGAGATCAGTGGTTCCCTTGTGGCTAGGGCTGGTTTAAATGCTCCTTCCATGGCCGGCCATCAGCTGAGTTTGGTCTGGTTTTTCTTTCTGCTCTAACAGGACAGCTCTGAGTTCAGTGCCTCACAATTGCTGTGTTCTCCCTCCCCCAGTACCCAGGGAGGCTCTCAGCACCATGCCTCCACTGCCAGGGTTTGGAGAGTGGGTGTGTCCGTGATTCATGACTATTTTTTCTACCTCTTCAGTGCCTCCTTCAGCGATATGAAGTTAAAACCAGGTCAAAGAGTTATCACCTGATTGCTGGTTCTTATGAAGGTGTTTTTTGGTGGGGAGATAGTTGTTAACTTGGTTTCCTGGCGGGGGACAGGGAGAAGAGAATGATCTGTGAAGCCTTCTATTCCGCCATTTATATACGCCCAGTCCTCATTGTGTGTGTTTTGTTTGGGATGTTTTGTTTTTTTGAGATGGGGTCTCACACTATCAGCCAGGTTGCAGTGCAGTGGCACAATCTCAGATAAGACTTCCCCGCTGAGATCTTGCACTCCTTCTAGCAGAGAATTCCAATATTAGGAGGAGACCTATTCCTATTCACTCATTTGGGCCTTTGACTTGGAGTCCTAGAGAGGCTGACAGTGACCTGGCTTTCTGCTTTCTGGATGGAGTGATTCTGCCTGCTGAGCAAAGGAGGGAATTCAGACTCAGAGAGGGATTGCAATCTCATGTGTCTGGAATCTGAGCGTAGCTTCACAAGAACATTCAAATTACTGCACGTGTGTCAAATTATCAACTTTTTCAACATCACAAGAATTAAAGGAAGTCCATGCTTTCAAGACAAATGGAAAACTGGTTTATTTGTCCTCTGCACAGATCCCTACTGAGACACCACCACCAAGCCACTGCTGCTAGGATGACTACTGAGGCCTATGGGGCTGCATAATGGCTGCACTCCCAGTCCCAATGCCTTGTGTATAGGAATCTTCAGAGCAGAGTTGCCCTTACATCCTTCAGGCCATTTCCACCCCATGGGAGGGTATAGACTGGCCCAGAATTAACAGACAGCCTGAGAAGGAAGCAGTAGGTAATGGCATGGGTTGAGGCTCCTTCCACATGCTCACACTTACCCCAGAAGCTTGCAGCCCTGAGTGGCCACCCAAGGTGACAGTGCACTCAGGAGCACTCTTTGGTCCCTGTTTCTCAGCTGCGTGACTTGAAACTTTCCCACCAACATCTCCAGAGAGAAGAATCCTTTCCCAGGAGAATTATGGCCAGGAGATCATGAAGAAGGTGGGATTGGTGCCCCACTGACCTGAGAACTTTATTTCTTTCTCCATGATACATCACCCCTCATAGCACACCCCAAATCCATGCAACCATGCACCCGAGTCCTGGCTTCATAGAGCCTTGGCCGGCCTTGGAGAACTCCAGTACATAATGGCATCCACCAGGAAGGTGGGCATGTAGCTCATGGGAAGGTAGAAAAGTTTGGCATCCCAGCCAGCTGAGTAGCGAGTGCGGGGGTGGCAGGCGGTCAGCGCATGCTCCATGCAGTTGGTCACCAAGGACAGATCCTGTGTGCACTTATGCTCCATTTGTTCAGTTGGCTCCTTATCTGTTAAGAATGAGAAATGATCCATGTATATTTCCACCTGCAACCAATCCTGCTTTGAATTCAACTTAGAGTGGAAAGGTTCTAAGAACTCATGTCACCCCACAACCCCAGGCAAGCAATGCCTCAAGACTATTTTATCTAAATTCCCTGAGTTGGAGCCCATCCATGAGAAAGTAAGAAGTGTTCCACACTAAGCCATGTCTGTCTCTATTTGGGATTATCTACACTGCATAAATGATGGTCTCCACACACAGTAGAAGTCTCAGCACATAAAAACCAGCTGTCTCTAATGCCAGCTTGTGATCAGGCCCCGAATGTCTTCCCTTTCTGGCTTCACTTTGCTTCTCAAAATAATGACTGGTTCAGATAGACACTGGTCCCAAGTTCTAAGAAGCCTGGACACTTGCTTTACATGACCAGTTGACCACACAGGATCCATTATAGAAATGGAGCTAAAGGTCTCCACTTTGTGGGGCAGGAAGAGCCTGGAGATCAAACTCTAATGCCCTTCAGACACCAATGGTAGGCCAGGGATTCCACACAAGGGTTTGCTTCTCTCCCCGCTGTCCACAGCTTACTCACAAGATGTAAAAAACTTCTCGCCATAGATCTGCTTGACCTCTGGCCTGGCCCGGTCCCAAATCTCCAGGAAGCTCTTAGAAATTCTGTCCTTATTGGCTATAGCAGTATTGAAAGAGCCAGGCTCAATCATAGCCACCTTCACCCCAAAGTAGGAGAGCTCCTTCCTGAAAGACAGAGAAACAGGGGAAAATCCTTAGAGGTCTTAGAAGGTAAAACACAAAGAATAAAATATCCAGGCAGTTTCTGACCAAGAGATCCATCCAGGGAAGCGGGATCATTCAAGAAACTCTCTGACCTGGGGACCCTCTGCCACCCAGCACTCAGGAATGTGTTTCCCACTGAATGGCCAGCCCAATCCCGAAAGAGGACGAAGAGGGCATCACACATCAAGACAGAGAGGGATCTCATGAAAGGGCCTTACAGGCTGGATTCAAGGAACTCCCTGGAAAAGTCTTCCCCTCAAGGACAGGAGCAGGAAGACCCGGGCGGGCCTCATCCCAGAACTATACCTGAGGGAGTCGGAGAAGGCTTCCACGCCGTACTTGGAGATGCAGTAGCCTCCACCAAAAAGTGACACCCGGCCCAAGACACTGGAGACATTGACTACACGGCCCCTGGCTTTCCTCACTAAGGGCAGCAGGTTCAGAGTCACATCAATTAACCCCAACAAGTTCACGTCCAGTATGGTCACAAAGTCCTGCTTGGTCAGCCACTCATTGGGGGCCGTGGGCAAGGAGACACCAGCATTATTCACCAGGCCCCA